>JAPDNY010000011.1:10353497-10573497 GCA_029375565.1 Gekko gecko
ATTTGGTGGCCAAAGTATTTGAGCTTCAGCTTCAGGATCTGGCCTTCCAGGGAACAGTCAGGGTTGATTTCTTTTAGGATTGACTGATTGGATCTCCTTGCAGTCCAAGGGACTCTCAAGAGTCTTCTCCAGCGCCAGAAAGCATCTATTCTTCGGTGCTCAGCCTTCCTTATAGTCCAACTCTCACAGCCATACATTTCTCAGGAGCAGTTCTTGAAGGAGCTCTCTCAGCCCCACTGACCTCACAGGGTATCTGTTGTGGGGAGGGGGAGGGGAAGGAGATTGCAAGCTGCTCTGAGACTCCCTCAGGCAGCGAAGGGCGGGGTATAAACCCAATCTCTTTTTCTTCTTCTCCTTCTTCAGAGTTGGTTTGCCATTGCCTGTCTCTGTGTCATGACCCATTACCCTGGACCTCCTTGGTGGTCTCCCATCCAAGTCCTGACCAGGGCCAACCCTGCTTAGCATCAGAGATCTGACGAGCTCAGGCTAGCCGGGGCCATCCAAGTCAGGACCATTTTGTTTAGCATCTTTAAAAGGAACAAATGTCTTTGCTCAGCCAATGCATATTTCGATGCTAAAACATTAATTCTGACCCACTGAAAACAAGTCCTCCAAATAAATGAAACTGCGGTTCTGATTTGTATCTGCGAGCTGCCCAGGAGAAAATGTCCGTTATCGTAGGAAGGAAACCAATCAGGAAAACATCGAACCCTTTCCCAGATCTTTTTCCTGTACACATTTTCTTCTTCTGTTGTGATGACTTCCCCTCATTTGATTCTTTCAAGAATCAGTTAATATTTATTATAATGGATGGAAGGATGAGCTGTTTTATGGGCAAGTTTGTGTATGTTATACTTGTATAATCTTATCTGGAACAGATCAGTATATTTTTTTTTTAAAAAAAATTATTTAAAACATTTTTGTGCCACCTTTCCACCCAGTCAGGGTCCCCAAAGTGGCAAACATTAGAAATAGATAAAACATTTGAACAATTAAAATGTATTTAAAATTATAAATTAATTCAATAAAACACACAAACAGACAACAGTGGAACCAGGAAGGAGGGCCAGTAACTGTTCTTGGGGGATATACCAAGCAAACAAACGAAAACCCTGGTCCTTTTTTTCTTTTTCTTTTTTGAAGTCGTTTCGAACACAAATGAAAGTAAAATCAGGAATTTAAAACTGAGAAAACAATCCAGTTCACATACATTTCAGAGGTCAGTAGCTGTGCTGACCAAAAGCGGAGCAGACCACATGTGTGGAATGGACAGAAGTCCCGAGCAAGGGCTTTACTTGGGTAAATAAGGGTGAAACAGGCTTGGAAAATCTGCCTTTGTTCTCAAAAGGCATGAAAATGCTTTCACCCGGAGGACTCCAGCTCCGTTGTGTTACATCCAGCAACAACGCAGAGCAAAATTGAAGCATTTGTCAGTACTAGGAGTTCTTTTAAAATGGGGTCATGGTCCTATTCAGACGTCTACCCCTTCCCATTTGCTGGATGTCAGTGGAGATGAAAGGGAGCACAGATTGGGACAGAGGGGTGTGCTTTGTTAAGTGGTTTAATAAGGCAAATTGCTCTGATACTGGGAACTCTGAATGTCCTTCTGGTATGTTCCCCTAACCCCCAATTGACTCTTCATTATACTTTTAAAAGTGCTACCTTAGCAGAGTTGTATTATCCAAAATGACACCCGATTGGAAAATGGGAGCAAACGCTTACTCTGTGAACCAATATTTGGAAACTACAGCAAAGCCCATTGTAAAAGCAATACAATGAGCTCTAGAAAGATGTGACATGTCTATCTATCAATCGGCCTCCACTCCGCTTTCTCCCCCCTCCCAAGACCCCAGGGCCAAGGGCCAGCAGAATGCCCTGGCACTGCCTCCCCGCCCAGCCGCCTCTGGTGGCCTCCAGCGACTCATGCAGCCTTGTCAAGTTGGGCCATGGAGGTGGCGGAGTTTGCTGAATCACCACTTGGGCCCGCACCGCTCCTGGATCTCGGCCTCGCCATCCTCCTTGGCTGCCTTCTCCTCCATGGTGCCGGCCCCCATTTGTTCACAGCCTGCCCAGCTACCTGCAGTCGGCCATGGCTGACGATGACCACTGTGGCGCCACCATGATTGGCCTCAGTCTCATCACCCTCCACCCGCTGGAGTGTCCAGCCCATCCGTCACTTCCCAGCACACTGAGGCTGAGACGCTGAGCGCCAGTTCTGTGTGTGGGACTAAAGCAATGCAGCCAGTGGATAGATCAAGGAGCCAACCAATTTGGGAGCGTGTGGAATGTTCTGGAGAGTGCCACCACCAAAACACAATTATTATATATGGAGATGAGGCCTGCTGAAATCCCCTGGTCTGGCATCCTAATAGGCCTTCGTAGGAACTGGCTGTTAAGCCTAAACAAAACTGGCTGCTCTACTTGGGTATTGTTTAAGATGAAGATACAACTTTGGTCTCTTTCCGTGTTCTGGAATTGTAGTACAAATGCAGGAAGCTGTCTTTTCCTCGTCAGACCACAGAGTCCTCTTGCCCAGTCCAGCTTCTCCAAATGGCAGCTGCTCTCCAAAGTCTTTCACCAACATTTCTCCCTCCCGCTTGCCGCACATCCTTCTCGTGCAAGGCATTTGCTTGGCCACTGGGCAGTTTTCTACTTTTATTCCATTTGCTTCCCCTGTCCATTTGCAATTTTCTTTTCCTGTGTTGACAGGGTGGAGAAAAACAGACATACCAGTTCAAGCCACTTCTGCGTAGCTGGCATTCCTAGAAATCCATTTATCCATGTGATAAAATTGCATATATATTTTCTTTTGTTCTTGACGTCACTTGCATGACCTTCCTTGTTTCCTGTGAACTGAATGGCTGCATACATGTGGATTACAATGACTAATAAAGAGTTCAGTTCTTGCATCACAGGCTGAAAATATGTAGGAAATCATATTGATCTTAAAAAGCAGGAAGTAACCTATTAAATGTATTGTCCGTATTGTCTCCAATTGCTGTTATTTCATAGGGGCTCACTGATTTTTTTAAACCCTGAGACGGGTAAATGTGATTCACTTAGCCAGGCTCCGAGCCTTCTGTCGGTGCTCCCTTGAGAGGCCGTATCCCTTTCAGGAGGATTTTATCAAAATAAAACACGATTCTCAGCAAACCTGACAGCTGAGCGGTTAGCGTACAGATGTGATTGTGATAGCCAAGCGGGCAGAATGAATAGAGCTATCCTTGCCTGACAGTGCAAGGCAAAAAGCAACAACTGGTAAACTGCAGGAGCGCGGCCTGGGCAGTTCAGGCAGGGGGTGTGTCTGGGGGGAGGGGTTGTTTTGCTAACTAACCAATCTTGCCATTAAAGTTGGAATATTGTTCATTGTAGAACTGATTTGCATTTTTTTTTCTGGAGCAAAAAGCTGGCTAACGTGAATGCTTTGTTTAGTAGGTCTGAAGACACACGAGCAGTAGGGAAAGGGTATGACTCGATTCGAGTCCATTAGCACTTTAGGGACCGAGAAGATCTTTGGGGTATAATTATTATTTTTGATTTATATCCCGCCTTGCCTGCACAAGCTGTCTTTGTCAGATAATCTCGTAACAAACTAGATATCTGTACATATGTGTTCATGGTGACCTCTAGTGACTCCTACTGGGGCATGGAGGACGTTCAGAGAAGTGGCGTGGTAGCCTGCCTCTGCCTACTGCCCCTGGTATTCCTTGGAGGTCGCCCATCCAAGTACTTGCCAGGGGTCAGTCCTGTTCAGCTTCCGAGATCTGACGGGATCGGCTTTGCTGGGGCTATCCAGGTTGGGGCCTGGAGTTCCAGTTTTTAACTGCTAAACGTTTGCACTATTGTTACCTTCGCACATATTGAGTGTGTTGTCATTGTTTAAGTAATTTCTGTTCTGCCTGTCTTTTTGGTGTACCTGGAGTGGCTTAAAGTGAAATAGAAATGCAACAAAATTAAAATCAATCTGACCAAAAATTTAAAAAATGCAGTAAAAACTCCCAAATTAAAGCATATTTCTTAAAAGGAGGGTCTGTGGCTCAGTGGTAGAGCATCTGCTTGGCCTGCAGAAGGTTCCTGGTTCAATCCCTGGCATCTCCAGTGTTAAGGAACAGGTATTAAGTGATGTGAAGGGCCTCTACCTGAGACCCTGGAGAACCGCTACTAGACAACAGTGACCTTGTTGGAATTCACGAAAGCTTACACCCTGCCACATATTTTGTTAGTCTTTAAAGTGCCCCTGGACTCTGGCTCTTGTCTACTTGTTGGAACGGTGTTCTAATTCGGTATGCAATGGCTTCATATGTTCATGAGTTCCATGAGGTTCATAGCCTCTGACCCCAGTTCCACAGACTCATTCCTCAGAATAAAGCTCAGGGATATGGGGAGGTAAAATACCCCCTCATTGTGCTGGTAAAATACCCCCTCATTGTGCTGGCCCCAAGCCTTAGTAGTTAGTGCTTAGGGGAATCATGTTCTAGCACAGGACTGTTAGGAGAACTAGGCTACCAGCCATGGTGACTAAAGGGAGATGTCGCATTCAAAGGCAGTAACTACTAAACTGCTGAATCCCAGTGCCAGGAGGCAACCTCTGGAGAAGACCTTGGCCTCCATGCCCTGTTGTTGGCCCTCAGTAGGCCAACTGATTGGCTACTGTGTGAGACAGGATGCTGAACTAGTTGGACCACCGGTCTGATCCAGCAAAGTTCTTATGGTGCTGTTAGAAAGTTTCTTTTTATCACCAGGAGGCCGCCATGTCCCACTACTGTGCTTCAGAAAGGGGATATTTCTAGCTGTTCATTCCCCTCCACCGTTCCTGGTACTCCTCCAACTTGTTAATTCCAAATAATTTTAAAAAAACGAGTAAGTAATTAAAGGAAAATACAAACAGTTTTAAATGCAGTGATTGCCTAAAGCCTTTCTTCCTCCTTCTGAGGCAGTCTTAAGCAAAATTTTGTTCAGTTGCTGTCTAAAAGAGAGGAGGAGAGAACCAGGTGGATGTCTCAGGGAGGGCATTCCAGACACCAGGCACCATTCCGGAAAGGCCATGCCCCTGAGGGCCGTTGTCTCTACTTCTGATGGTGGTGGTCCTCAGAACCTGCTCTACTGGTGATCTCAGAACATGGCCAGGTTCACATGGAAGTTGGCTGTCTTTTTACACGCATTCTGGATGGTGCAGGTAAGGGGAGGGAATTGAAACACCTGTCTCAGGCTTGGGCTGACTGTGTATAATTCTTGTTCTGTGCCCTGACAGTTTGGTCTCCATTTTTATGTTCTTACTATGTAACCGCTTCTCCCCACTTTTCCCCTTGGTATTAATGCGCTGATCTTACCCCTCGCCTGACACTACATTCCTACGGGAGGGGGGAAGAGTGTATGCATGTGGGAGTAGGCTCGCTTGCAAATGTAACTTTCTGTTGAGCCCTCAAGAGACTCTTTCTCATGGGAAGGTGTCTTTGAGAGACACAACTTTGATTAGCTAGAGGTTGACCTTACTGTCTCTTGGTCCATGTAGGATTGCTGACATGTATGGTTGGAATGTGCGATTGTAGTTTTATCCCATTTTCCCGCCTTCAGGTCTCAGACCTGACAAGAGATTCATTCCCTGCACATCTCATATCTTCCAATAAACTTTTCAAAACTGAAAGTTCGTGTGAAGAGTGAGTTGACTTGACAGGGACCCTGACAACCCGTAAGAACAGTAACTGAGTATTTCCCTGCACTTTTTAAATGCCTAAAAAGGTAAAGGTAAAGGTTCCCTTGCTCGAAAGCCAGTCGAATCCGACTCTAGGGTTGCGGTGCTCATCTCCGTTTCAAAGCCGAAGAGCCAGCGCTGTCCGAAGATGTTTCCGCGGTCATGTGGCCGGCATGACTAAACACCAAGGCGCACGGAACGCTGTTACCTTCCCACCGAAGTGGTACCTATTTATCTACTTGCAATTTCTTGCTTTCGAACTGCTAGGTTGGCAGGAGCTGGAACTAGAGACGGGAGCTCACTCCGTCTTGCGGCACCCGGGTCTCGAACTGCTGAACTACTGACCTTCCACAGCCTGCAGTTCAGTGTCTTAACCACTTGAGCCACCGCAGCTCTACTTATGTCTAAAATGTCCTGAGGTACAGACCTGTGGTGCAGGTGTTCCTTTTTTGCTCTTGGCATTGACGCTTACCCTGTGGTCTGGCCAGCTGCGAGGCGTCAGGGGAAGGACCCCCTGGAGAATACATCGCTGAACCACTGACCATCTGGCAAGGGAAGGAGAGCACGGCTGGCTGCCCACAGAGGCTTTCTGAGAAACATCCACAAGTCTTTGTCCCTCATCCATCCACACTGTGGGGTCTCCCTTCTTCTGCGGCGGTCTTTTCCGAACATGGCTGGATATGGGAAAGGACTGCAACCATCAAAGTGCCTTTGATTACCACGTGAATGGGAAAGTGCACAATTTTGAAGGATCTGCATTGTGGAGAGAATGTCTGACGAGGATTCTGGGGGAACCGGTTCGAATCCCGACTTCTGCCAGAGGCCTGTCACATGCTGTCAGCCTGCCCTACCTCACAGGGGTTGTTGTCGTGAGGAAACGGAGGAGGGGAGAACAGTGTTCTGACCCGCCGTGAGTTCCGATTGGGGAGAAAAGTGGGATCTAAATAAATAAAAATGTTGACGCCACTTCCCTTGCCTCACCCCTGTCCCTACACCCACCCGCCCTGCCACCAGAGAGCTTTATGGGGATTTTAAAAAATAAAACAGCAGTTACGAGATCGCTACAGTGAAATAACACTATAACACCTGTTGCTGTGATTTTTTTTTTTTTTTGGCATCAAGCTGCAGGCAACTTATGGCAGCCCCGTGGGGTTTCCTGTGCAAGAGACATTCAGAGGTGGTTTGCCTCTGCATAGCGACCCTGCACGTCCTTGGTGGGTCTCCTGTCCAAATCCTACCCAAATCCTGCCTCTGCTTAACTGCTGAGATCTGACAAGGGTGGGCTAGCCGGGGCCGTCCAGTTAAGGGCAAAAGGCAAACAGGTGACCTGGTGTAGTGGTCAGGAGCGCAGACTCTAACCTGGGGGAACCAGATTTGATTCCCCACTCCTCCAAATGCAGCTGCTGGTGTGACCTTAGGTCAGCCACAAGTTCTTTCAGAGCTGTTCTCTCAAGGACAGTTCTCAAGAGAGCTCTCTCAGCCCCACCGACCTCACAGGGTGTCTGTTGTGGGGAGGGGAAGGGAAAGGAGATCGTAAGCCGCTCTGAGACTCCTTCAAGTAGTGAAGGGCAGGGTATGAATCCAGTCTCCTCTTCTCTTCTCTCTCTTGCCTGCCTCTGCAAAGCCACCCTGGACTTCCTTGGTGGTCTTCCATCCAAATACTAACCGGGGCCGACCAGGGTTCCCTCTAAGCTGTGGAGTCTTGTGAGCAAAAATTCTCCTTTGTGAGCTACTGGCATTAAAGTTGTGAGCGATTTGGCTACTGCATAAATAAGTTTGTTCTGGAGCCATCCCCCCCTGAGCTGAGGCAAAAATGTGTGAGCCGGAGGCTAAAAAACTGTGAGGTAGCTCACACTAACTCAGCTCAGAGGGAACACTGGGGCTGACTCTTCTTAGCTTCCGAGACCGGACTAGATCGGGCTAGCCTGGGCCATCCAGCTCACTAGCTCCCCTGAATTCCCAGCTTTCATTTTTTTAAAAAAGGGAACGTTTCCACCCCTTTTTGTTGCCTAAAAAAGCTCCACAGTGGTGGGAGGAAGGCCGGCACCAGGAGCCCAGGCAAGGGAAGGGCAGGGAAAGCAGCATTCACCGTGCCCATGAGGGCTGCATGGGAAGCCATCACTGTTTTGGAAGCAGCTGGAGAGACCTGCATTGGCCTTGGGCAGGACTAGGGGGCTGTTAAAGCTGCCCCTTATTAACAAAAGCCTAACATCTCCTTTCCATCCTCTTTTGCAGTAAACCCAGCAAAATCAGATTACTCCAAGGAAACAAATTCTCTTTCTCAGAGGCCCTGCCAACTAAAGTTTGCTCCTGTTGCTGAAAATGGATTTTTGCCAGTGAATCAACCTAAAGCGCGGTTAGTTTGCTATCTAACCCATCAAAGGCAGCAGCTTTGATCCTTGCGGTATCAGGCCCAGACCCTCTTGTGTGGCCCAAAAGGTCAGATGTGACGTGGAATCGAGTAGGTTATGGGCGATAATCACAATGGCCTATTAAGTGTCAGAAATCCTCAATTAGCTGCCTTGATCAATATCGCTAAAAGAAACGGTCACTGATTTATTTCATCCATGTTTGTGCTGTCCTGCATGGAAAGGCTATGTGAACTGTTCCAAGTTTTTCTCATGAAACATAACGGGAGCTGGTGTGGCGTAGCAGTTAAAGTGTCGGACTAGGATCTGGGGAATCCAGGTTCGAATCCCTGCTTGTGCCATGGGAGCTCGCTGGGTGCCTCACAGGTAGGGTTGTCAGGTCTGGGTTGGAAAATACCTGGGGACTTTGGAGGCGGATCCAGGAGAGGGTGGGGTTTGGGGAGGGGAGGGGGACTCAGCATAGTACAGCACCACAGAGTCCCCCCTCCAAAGCAGCCATTTTCTCCAGGGGAACTGATCTCTGTCAGCTGGAGACCAGCTGTGAAAGTGGGAGATCCCCAGGCCCCACCTGGAGGCTGGCAACCCTACTTACAGGATTGTTCTGAGGATAAAACAGAGGAGAGGAGAAGGATGAAGGCCATTTTGGATTCCCATTAGGGAGGAAGGTGGAATATGAATAACGGAAGTTAAGAAATAAACTTCATTTTTTCATATTGGCATGTCAACTGGAATCTGGAAGCTTTAATTGGTGCTGAACAAATGGTTTAAAATATGGTCACCTGCACTATTTTGTTCTGTTCCCCTAAGTACAGGAAGCCTAATTTTTTTAAATGAAACCTGAACTTTCAGGGAACAGAATATGCCATGGAGAGCTTGGCCCTTGAGAATCCTTGGTGGCTGTAGCCCTGGGCGCCCTGGGAATTAACGGAAAGCCATTGACCCTGCATCCAACACATAAATCTGTGTTCCGACGCCATGTTTGAGGAGGGTCTGATTCATACAGCCTAAGCCTGACTGGCCAGATTCGTCATTTGTGGCCAATAAATTACCCCCAGCTCGTGGAAGGCTTCCAGTAACGTCAGAACTCAAGAGCACCAATGCAGCTTCTTCCCACACGGGCATCATTTTGATTCCCAAGGTGACGTTGCTGTCATAGGAAGTAACCTTATGGATTCCCGGTATTTCAGGCTTTTGACATTGCCTGGAATAATGACGTGTAGAAAGCCACCCCCCCCCCCAACCCCAAACTAAAACAAAATAGCAGGAGCAGCTAAAGAGTTCCTCCAGCTCACAGCATGGTGATATCTACAGGTTTGGGGGTAGGGTTACGGTGAAATGAGGCATCTTCCTCAGCTAGAGAGAAACCATTGCACGGGCCGTCTGAAAGAAGACTGTGGCATAGGAAATGGACTCGCTAAACACACCGAAGGGAGGGTGGAGGTGGCACGGGACAGCCTGATCTTGGATGGGAGACCACCCAGGAAGACTCTGCAGCCACCTCTGTGCCTCACTAATTTATTTATTTTATTTAAAACATATATTAGCTGCCTTTCACCTTTGCAGAACTCAAGGCTGCTTACAACAGAAGTGAAATGATTATAAAAAAACAATCAAAAAGTCAATCAAAAAACAATTATAAAAACACATAGGAAGTCACAATTAAAAAAAAAACAACCTCCCATCCAGGACAGCCAGTAAATTAAAAAACTAAATCAGTTAAATGCAATCCTAAATAAAACCATCTTCAGCTGTCTCTTGAAGATCGAAAGTGAGGGGGGCATGGGGCGCTCTTCCCTGGGAGGTTGTTCCATAACCGTGGGGCCGCCACTGAAGAGGCCCCGTCTGTCTGTCTCTGTCTCTGTCTGTCTGTCTGTCTGTCTGTCTGTCTCTCTCTCTCGTGTGCCCATCAGAGGAGCTTCTTTGATTGGTGGGACAGTCAGGAGGCCTCTTCCTGGGATCGGAATTGCCTCAAAAGCCCCTTTCCGGGTTGCCATAAGTGGGCTGCAGCTGGGTGGCAAATGCATCCCTAAAAATGATTGCAACGTTCATCTTGCAAGACATGAAATGATGTCCATTACAAATAGCCAACCCACCTACCCCATGAGATGTGGCAGCAGAATTATCTGATGCGTACCATTGAAGTTGGTGGGATAGGTAATAACGGCGTGTCTAATGGAGGTGGCTTTATCTGATAACTGGGTCAACCCACACGAGTCGAATCGTTCCTGCTTGATGAGCCGACTCTGTTTTTTTCTTTGTAACAAATCAGCCAGAGCAGCCGACGCTTGCTCTCTTCTTGTTTGACCTAGTTTGGGTAATTTTCCTAATCCTGTCTCTCCAGTCTAATAAAAAAGCTTACAGTAGCAGCACTTGCTCAGCTGTTCCTGTTTGGCAGCGGATACGATTCCTATGAGATTAAGCCCTGCATTTAATCAAGTACTGTAGTAATGACTTCCGCTTTGGTTTGGACAGACCAGGCAGCAGTTTCTAGCAGCCTCTTTGCAGACTGGGCTGCGCTCAGTGTCGGGTACACATAGCAACACCAGGGGAAGGTCTCAGCCTCTCTGCCCTGTTGTTGGCCCTCTAGAGGAGCTGGTTATCCGCTGTGTGAGACAGGATGCTGGACCAGATGGACTATTGGTCTGATCCTGCAGGGCTCTTCTGATGTTCTCATGAAGGCCTCTGCTTCTATGCCCTGTTGTTGGCCCTCCAGAGGAGCTGGTTGGCCACTGTGTGAGACAGGATGCTGGACTAGATGGACTATTGGTCTGATCCAGCAGGGCTCTTCTTAGGTTATGTTCTTACGTTTTGTATACCTTTCTACCCAGTTAGTCATCTAAGTCAGATTAAAGGTTGGAGTTGTTCTTGTTCTGCAGGATGTACAATCTTGAAATTTGGGATAGCAAAATCTGGGGACAGGATTGACTGCTTGGATGGGGCAGGGAGTTTCCATTGGGGAAGGGGTGTGGAAGAAGAATTGCAAGGTAGCTGCTTGCTGGATGACCAGGAAGAGGCGAAGGGACAAGTGGCTGTTAGTGAGTTCTTCACTCTTTTGCAATTACTAGTCTGTATTTGATGCTCTTAGTCTCTCCAACCCCCCCCCCATTGTAGGGATCTCAGGTACAGCCCCTTGAAGAAAGACAGTCAAGGGCTCTCTGATTCTCAGTGGTAAAGCCGCCTTCCCTCTTCTTTGTGGTCTCTGTGTATTGCATGGATTTATTTATTTGTTTCGAAAGTTCATATCCTGCCTTTCTGCCCCCATGAGGGCCACTGAGGAGGCTAACAATTTAAAACACACATGATTATTTATTTATTAATAATTTAATTCATTTGTATCCTGCCATTCTCCAGAACAGGGACCCCAAAGTGGCTTACATCGTTCTTGTCTCCTTGATTTTATCCTCACAACAACCCTGCAAGGTAGGTTAGGCTGAGTGTGACTGGCCCAAGGGGGTTTGAACCCAGGTTTCTGAGATGCTAGTCTGACACTCTTAGCCACTACACCACACTGGCTGTCATGATAAAATCACATTTTAAAAAAAAAATTACACCCCCCTCCCCCTTGCACATCATTAAAACAATTCAAAGACAGAATTCAAATAGTTGTTGTAGATTTTCCAGGCTGTATGGCCGTGGTCTTGGCATTGTAGGACCTGACGTTTTGCCAGCAGCTGTGACTGGCATCCTCAGAGGTATAACATAGAAAGATGAAGTACTCTCTGTGTCAGAGTGAGAAAAAAATGGTAGGCAGGTAATTTCTGTCTACTCAGGAAGGTGGGGTAGGGCTGAGTCATTATCTTGTAGAAGTTTCCCAGGCTGTGACATGCTAATGGAGGAGCTTTCCTGAGGAGGTTCTTTTGCATATGGATTGGCTGTTGAAATTCTGATCTTATCTGTAGTGCTGTTCTGAGATGTAGAGCATTTTTGGGTTTTCAGGACAGGAAACCATGCCCTGTTTATTTTTAAACTCTTGTCTTTCCTGTTGAAATTGTGTTTATGTTTATGAATTTCAGTGGCTTCCCTGTGTAATCTGACATGGGAATTGGATGTGTTGTCCAGCCTTTCAGTGTTCTGGAATAAGATACTGTGTCCTGCTTGAGTTAGGCTATGTTCAGCCACTGCTGATTTTTCAGGTTGGCCCAGTCTGCAGTGTCCTTCATGTTCCTTTATTTTTGTCTGGATTCAAATACTTTTTTTTTGGCTGTTAAGTCACAATCGACATGGCAACCCTGCAGGGTTTTCAAGGCAAGAGGTTGAACAGAGGTCGTTCAGCATTGCCTTCCTCTGTGTAGCAACCCTGGACTTCCTCGGTGGCCTCCCATCCACCGGAGCCGAACCTGCTTAGCTTCTGTGATCCGAGGAGATCGATCTAGCCTGGGCCATCCAGGTCAATGCAAGAGACAAACACAGGTGATTTGCCATTGCCTGCCTCTGTGTAGTGACCCTGGACTTCCTCGGTGGTCTGGTCTCCCATCCAAGTACGAACCAGGGTGGACCCTGCTTAGCTTCCGAGATGTGACAAGATCAGGCTAGCCTGGGGCCTCCAGGTCAGGGCAGACCTAGCTTGCCTCTTACCTATTACCTTGATTTTGCCCTTCTCTGAGGAGCTGAGAGCTGTGCACATGATCCCGCCCACCCCCCATTCCCTGACAATAACCCTGTGGGGTAGATCAGGCTGGGAGGGACTTGCCAGGTCTCTTCAGTCCTAGTTGGGCATTCCAACCAAGCACTTCTTGACCACTTTGGGGTGGAGATTTATCCTGGGACTGCCATGCTCTCATGCCGACAATTTCCTGCAGTTCTGAGCTGTGCTTTTGTTACCCTGGCACCAGCTAGCTAACCCTGTGCAGTATGGAACCGGAGGTGTTATGCTTTGCGCTGATCTGGCACAACCTCCCGTGATCTTTCATTTTATCAGCAACATCCCCTCCATCCAGTAAGCTCACCAGCTCAATCAAAGAAGGAAATGAGGTTGGTCTGGCAGGACTGTCGGGGACATATCTGTCCTGACTTTCCCCAGAACACCAAGTTGTCCTTTAGACGCTCACAGAACCCGTGATCTTTCATTTCAGTTCATATTCTGGAGGCCTCACTTCAAAAAGGATGTGGACAGAGTGAAGCGGGTGCAGAGGAAAGAGACAAGGACGATCGGGGGCCTGGAGACCAAGCCCTAGGAGGAAAGGCTGAGGGACCCGGGAGTGTTCAGTCTGGAGAAGAGGAGGTTGAAGGGGGACATGATGGCTCTCTTGAAGTATTGGAAGGGCTGTCACTTGGGGGAGGGCAGGGACCTGTTCCTGTTGGCAGCAGAGGAGAGGACTTGCAAGAATGGGTTTAAATTAAGGGCGGGAAGGTACCTCCTGGATGTTAGGAAAAACTCTTCTAAGAATCAGCTGCCTTGGGAATTTGTGAGCTCCCCCTCCCTGGCGGTCTTCAAGCAGCAGCTGGACAAACACTTGTTAGGGGTGCTCTAGGCTGATCCTGCATTGAGAAGGGGGTTAGACTAGATGGCCTATAAGGGCCCCTTCCCACTCTATGATTCTATGATTTGCTAGCACAGACTTGGATGCATGAATGTTGGCCCTCACGGGTGGGGCTAGTGAGATGAGATTGCCAGACCAGACCAGAAATTGGAAAGGAGTTGGAAATTATCCAGATTTTTATGTGTGTGTGTGCATGTGCAGAGATGCGATTATGGGGGAGATAATCTACAGACTGTTGAAAGAAGGCATCACGGCACAGCCTGGTCTGGGGAGCTCAGGAGGGACGGTCTTTGGATGGGGGACCCCCAAGGAAGGCTCCACCTCTGCTTCTCACTTGCCCTGGAAGCCCCTTGCTGGGTTGCCAGAAGACGGCTGCGACATGACGACGCTCTACATGCACACGACGAACAGACCCAGATTTAAAAAATAAAAACAGAGAAGCAGCATTTCTAGAGTAATTCGGAAATGAGACGGGGGAAGGCGATAGAACGGTGGTGAAACGGAAAGAGGAGGAAGAGGGAAGAGAGCGGAGGCTGGCGGAGGAGGGCAGGTTCCCTAGGAGGGTGGCAGATAAAGCAAATGGAAGGGGGAATCGAAGGCAGTGGGGCTGTGGAACAAAGGGATGGGGGTGTCAAACCTCACTTTGCTTTGCTTCCTGTGCTTGCCCTTGTAACGGGGGAGGGAATTCCTTAGGGGAGGGGGTGGTGTGAGTGAGTGAGTGAGTGAATGAGGCTTATGGCAGACACCACTTTCCAAGTCATCCTCCTTCCCTCCCTTTGTCCTGCCCAAGGGAAGGTGTCCTTGAGAGTCTCTCTGTGCCCTCCTCGAATGTAGATAACCAAGCCATATAGCTCTCCCTTGGTTGGGATGGCGTGGTATGAATGTGACCTGTGCCGGGGGGAAGGGGAAGGGGCTTTCCTTCAAACTTACTGTGTTAAGCTTGTGCCCACCAAGAGTCTCTTTAGTTCTGACATGGTGACTTTCTGGATCTTTCATATATACCTCAATAAACTTAATCGCTGTCAAGGAGAGAGTTGCTTGAGTATAACAGGACCGGGGTCTGACAGAGGATTGTATGCGAGAAACCAGATGACCAGAAACCAAGTGCGCAGTTACGTTTGGGTCCAAGATATAGGGCAGGGGTAGTATAGAGTTCTGAGTTCAGATGCGTTGAATAGTGATCAGCTCATGCTTTACTGAGTACGCAAAATGAAAGACAAACTAGGGAGGTCCGAGCCCCACTTATATCCCTGCAGTACCCTACACCCAACACACAGGCCCATAACATACATAACAGTGATTTACAGTGGAGTAGTCCATCATAGGTCTGCCCTAGGATCCGAATCCACTATTGTTCTTGCACCCGAGGGTGCGCTTGACCGCGTGGTCTCACTAGCGCTGATGTCAGTATATAACAGGTAGGCATCCCCCACCCCGTGTGCCAGAAAGCAGCTTGCCAGCCCCTCTCTTGGGATGTGGACAGTGCTGCTGGGCCTCCGCTTGCTCCCAGTCTCCCCAGCCGAGGACAGCTTTTGCTTGCCAGCCCACTGATCTCTTCCCAGGTAGTCCGTGTGGTCCTTTGGACACTCGGGCCAAAACCACGCCACCTTCTTTCACCACTCTGTAAATTATCTCCCTCATCATCATCAGATCTCTATGCAGACACAGAGAGAGAGAGAGATCTGGATAATTTCCAATGCTTTTCCAATTTCAACTGCTTGCTTGAGCCTGGCATTCCTTCCTGCCAGACCATTAACTCAAGCCCTGCCTCCTAATAGAATGCATCTTTTAGTGCAGATGAAGTGCAGCCATTGGTATGTAGGCAAAGAAGTGATGTGTGTAAAACCAGAGGCGGAGTTTGGGTGTGGACCAGGGTTCCTGCGCAGTCACCGTCCGTCCAGCAGGTGGACATCCCGCTTTTGATGGCTGCGATCATTCAGATCTCTCCCTTGCACTGCTGTCTGACTTGAGGGGCTGCTGGAAACCTTTATGGTCGTGCCTTATCTGTGGCGGAGTTTCCTTCCCTTCCCTTCCTTCCTTCTGACACTTCCGCCTGTGTGCAGGAGGTGAAATCAATTCTTCCACACCCTTGGATGGTTGAGTCAGGTAATTAAATGAGGTGTGTGATGGACTACAGAGTCCATCAGGTTGTGGAAAAATACACGTGCCCCAAATATCAGTAATGTGGACTTAGATCAGGGGTCCCCCCAACATTGTGCCCGTGGCAGCATGGCTCCTGCTGATGCCTTTCCTGGAGCTTCCCGTTTTTCTGAAAGCGGGCATAGCCAGGTGGGCACAGCCAGGTGGGGCTCATGCCCAGCAGGGCTTCTGATTGTCCACTGGAGATCCGGTTGGCCATGCAGATTAAAATAGCGTCATTTTAGCAACACCCGCCACTGTGGCGTTGGTGTAATTCTCTGTCACTTCTCTTTCCCGGTGTATTTTTTTTTTAAATCAACTCCACTTGTTCCCTTCAGTTGGGCCTCCTCTCTCAGTGTGGGGGGCCTCCTCTAGTGACCATTTTGTGCTCCCACAATAGCCATTTTGAGGCTGGGCCCACCACCCTGTATTGGAATATCATAGATGTCCACAGGCTCAAAAAGCTCAGGGAACCCATATTTAGACAAATATCAAATTGTAAGAACTTTAAAAAAAGCCTTTAAAACACCCCAGAGTGTTTAATAACTGAATGGTTGACTGGTTGCTCACTTTCTATTTAAACAATTGGCTGATGAACTGCATATGGGGTGCAGATGGAGTAAGCTTTGTGAGAATGTGCATGTGTGACTTGTACTGTGTGAAGACTAGGGATGGGCATCCACCAAACCATGGACCTACTTTTTCCACAGAGCAGGGCCCAGCTCGTGGTCGGTGAGCCCAGTTCATGCCATGCTGCCAACACAGACCTCCCATGGCCCTCCCAAGAGGTTCGTAAGGTCTGTATCGGCGGGGCTTGCAAAAGCCATTTAAAGGGAATGTGTTCTCTTTATATGGCTTTTGCAAAGCTGCACAGCATGGAGTGAAGGCCAAGTGGCAACTTCACCCACTTCTGGGTGGGTGAAGTAGCTGTTTTGCCTTCACTCACATGCCATGTGGCTTTGCAAAAGCTATTTAAATTATAAATGGGTTTTGTAGTGCCGTGTGCTGCACAAGTGAAGGCCAAGTAGCAAGTTAATCCACTTCTGGTTCACCTGAAAGGGAACTGGAAGTGGGTGAAGTTGCTGCATGAACTTCACTCTTGCGCTACACAGCTTTGGAAAAGCCATTTAAAGGGAATGCATAAGTTGTGCAGCATCACAGATCTAACAAACCATGGCCTGGTCTGTTAAACATGGAGATTTGTGATCCATGGGTCCATAAACCCCATGGACCTCGGACCTCTGTGGTCCATTTTTTTTCTGGACCATGCACATCCCTAGTGAAGACTTGAAGGTAAGCCTCCAAACCGGTTCAAGTTGCTCTTGAGCAGGCAAGCCGCTCAATGAAAAATCATGACTGGCAAACAGATCATGAGCCAACCATCAGGCTCTTGAGCATTCTTAGTAGCACCCTGCCTTTCTAAAGAATCTTGGATAAATGACAGCCCAAAGGGCACATGTGTTTCGGTATAGCAAGGTATCGATAAGCATCCAAATCCTTAACTATAACCCTGTTGAAAGGTAATAGCACGCAAAAGCCAAAACAATTGGCGTGCACCAGCTCCATTGATTAGTACAAACTTAAACTCAGTATTTATTCTCTGGCATCTTGTAGACACCTTAACAATTCTCCTTCTGAAGAAGTAGCTAAATTGTCACAATTAAAACCACATTCGGAGTATAGAGTTAATAATAATTTTAAAAGAGTGTGGAATGAACCAAATTGCTTCTGGCTACAATCTTTTATCCCAGGCAGAGAACTGAAAACCAAGCTATAAAAAGACTTAAAGATAGGTGGTTCTAAAGAACCTGCTGACAAGATAACTACAGGGCTTCAAGTAAACCACCCTAATAGTCGGCCGTTAAGCACCCATCTTTTACTTAAACGTGGCTATTGTGGAAAATTTCCTTTGTGAGGGAAACTGAACTCTGTACCGTAACTGGAGGTATTCCATTGATGCCATCACTGGTGGCAGTTCAATTTATTTGTTAATGCAGTGTTTGTGCTCATGTTGCCTTTAGACCTGTGGCTCTGAGGGTTGGAAGGCTGTCAGACTGGCTCGATGTGGTCATGACTTAAATGGGCTCTTTTCTTTGTCCTTTACTTCGGGGACCCCCACCACCTCCTCTCTTCTTTTGTTGAGTGCACAGTTAAGTCATATTTATGGAGGTGGTGCTGTTGTTCTTGGTGAATGAACATAAGAACATAAGAGAAGCCAATGTTGAATCAGGCCAATGGCCCATCTAGTCCAACACTCTGTCACACAGCGGCCAAAATATACCAGGTGCCATCAGGAGGTCCAGCAGTGGGGCCAGGGCACCAGAAGCCCTCTCACTGCTGCCCCCTCCAGCACCAAGAATAGAGTGCATCACCTGCCCCAGACTGAGAGTTCCCATCTATACCCTGTGGCTAATAGCCACTGGTGGACTTCTGCTCCATATGTGTATCTAATTCCCTCTTGAAACTGTCCATGCTTGCAGCTGCCACCACCTCCTGTGGCAGTGAATTCCATATGTTAATCACTCTTTGGGTGAAGAAGTATTTCCTTTTATCTGTTCTAACCCGACTGCTCAGCAATTTCATAGAGTGCCCACGAGTTCTTGTATTGCGAGAAAGGGAGAAAAGTACTTCTTTCTCAACCTGCTCAATCCCATTCATAATCTTATAAACCTCGATCATGTCACCTCTCAGCCGTCGTTTCTCCAAGCTAAAGAGCCCCAAGCATTTTAACCTTTCTTCATAGGGAAGGTGTTCCAACCCTTTTATCATTCTAGTTGCCCTTCTCTGCACTTTTTCCAATGCTATAATATCCTTTTTGAGATGTGGTGACCAGAACTGTACACAGTATTCCAAATGAGGTCGCACCAATGATTTATACAGGGGCATGATGATACTGGCTGATTTGTTATCAATTCCCTTCCTAATAATCCCCAGCATAGCGTTGGCCTTCTTTATTGCAGCTTCACATTTTGTAGACATTTTCAGAGAGTTATCCACTACGACTCCAAGATCTCTCTCTTGGTCCGTCTCTGCCAGCTCAGACCCCATCAACGTGTATTTATATTTAGGATTTTTGGCTCCAATGTGCATCACTTTGCACTTGGCCACATTGAACCCCATTTGCCACGTTGACGCCCACTCACCCATCCTCAACAGATCCCTTTGGAGTGCCTCACAATCCTCCCTGGTTTTCACCACCCTGAACAACTTTGTGTCATCTGCAAATTTAGCCACATCACTGCTTACTCCCAATTCCAAATCGTTAATAAACAAGTTAAAAAGCATCGGACCGAGTACTGATCCCTGTGGTACCCCACTGCTTACCACCCTCCACTGAGAAAGTTTCCCATTTATACTCACTCTCTGTTTCCTATTTATAAGCCAGTTTTTGATCCACAAGAGGACTTGTCCTTTTATCCCATGACTATTGAGCTTACTTAGGAGCCTTTGATGAGGAACTGTATCAAAAGCTTTCCGGAAGTCAAGGTAAATAATATCTATTGGGTCCCCCTTGTCCACATGTTTGTTCACTCCCTCAAAAAACACTAACAGGTTAGTGAGACAAGATCTTCCCTTACAGAACCCATGCTGAGTCTGCCTCAATAGTTTTTGTTCATCAATGTGCCTACTAATTCTTTCCTTAATAACAGTTTCCACCAACTTACCCAGTATCGATGTCAGACTGACTGGCCTGTAATTTCCCAGATCTCCCCTGGAGCCCTTTTTAAAGATGGGAGTGACATTAGCTACCTTCCAGTCCTCAGGAATGGAGGCAGATTTTAAAGAAAGATTACATATTTTTGTCAGGAGATCCACAAGTTCACATTTGAGTTCTTTCAGAACTCTCGGATGAATGCCATCCGGGCCTGGTGATTTATTAGTTTTTAAATTGTCCATCAGTCGGAGGACTTCCTCTCTTGATTCAGGTCTTTCAAACCCCCTCCCGAAATCGGTGCTTCTGGAGTGGGCAAACACTTCTCCTCTTCCACAGTGAAGACAGAGGCAAAAAATGCATTCAGCTTCTCAGCCATTTCCCTATCATCCTTCACTACTCCTTTTACCCCTTGGTCATCCAAGGGCCCCACTGCCTCCCTGGCTGGCTTCCTACTTCTAATGTATTTGAAGAAAGTTTTATTGTTGGTCTTTATGTTTTTTGCGATATGCTCCTCATATTCCCTTTTTGCTTGCCTGATCACAGACTTGCATTTTATTTGCCATAGTCTGTGTTCCCTTTTATCAACCTCACTAAGACTAGCTTTCCACCGCTTAAAGGAATCCTTCTTACCTTTTACAGCTTCCATTACTTTATTTGTTAACCATGCAGGCTTTTTTCTATACCTATTTGTACCTTTCCTAACCTGCGGTATATATTTTTTCTGAGCTTCTAGGATTGTCTTTTTAAATAGTCTCCAAGCTTCCCCAATGGTTTTGACCTTCTCCACTCTTCCTTTCAATTTCTTCCTCACATGTCCCCTCATACCAGAGAAGTTACCCCTTTTAAAGTTAAAAGTGGTTGTGTCAGTCTTTTTGGGCAACTCCCTATCTGTACAAATGTTAAACTCAATGACATTATGGTCACTGTTCCCAAGCGGTGCAATCACTTTTACATCTCTCACCAGGTCTTGGGTGTTACTTAGGACCAAATCCAGGATCGCCTCTCCCCTGGTAGGATCTGTGACCATCTGTTCCACAGCACAGTCATACGTTGAAATATCCATACGCTGAAATATCCATATGAAATATCCATATGTTGTTTTTGCATTTCCCATATTTTCTGTGGTGGTTTAGGCAGTTGTCCTCACCATCTTCTAGAGAGGTCTTGTTTTACTACCTCATAGTGAAGAACTGGGCCAGCAGTGGTGCCCATAGAAGGCAAACATAAATTTTGTGTGAATATAGAGAGCCAGTTTGGTGTAGTGGTTAAGTGCGCGGACTCTTATCTGGGAGAACCGGGTTTGATTCCCCACTCCTCCACTTGCACCTGCTGATGTGACCTTGGGTCAGCCACAAGCTCTGGCACAGCTGTTCTCTCAAGGACAGTTTCTGTCAGTGCCCTCTCAGCCCCACCTACCTCACAGGGTGTCTGTTGTGGGGAGGGGAAGGGAAAGGAGCTTGTAAGCCGCTCTGAGACGCCTTTGGGCAGTGAAGGGCGGGGTGTAAATCCAATCTCTTCTTCTTCTTCTTCTATATATTAAGCTGCGTTATAATGAATCAGTCTGTCAAGGTCAGTCTTGTCTACTCTCATTGGCAGCCGCTCCCCAGGGTCTCAGGCTGAGGTCTTTCTCATCAACTACCACCTGGTCCTTTTAAGTGGAGATGCTGGGGATTGAACCTGGGACCTTCTGTATGCCAAGCAGAGGTTCTACCACTGAGCCATGCCCCTTCTCCTACATGAAGCTGCCTTCTACAGAACCAGACCCTTGGTCTCTCAAGTTCATAGGATCATAGAGTTGGAGGGGACCTCCAGGGTCATCTAGTCCAACGCCCTGCACAATACAGGAAATTCACAAATACCTCCCCCTCCACACCCACAGTGACCGCTGTTCCACGCCCAGAAGTTGACAAAAAACCCTCCAGGATTGCTTCCTGACCCCAAAGTGGCAATCAGCATTTCCCTGGGCACATGAGAAAGGGCCACAAGAACTAAGCACTGAGGCAACCCTTCCTGTCCTCCCTGTTCATGATCTACCTCAGTTCACAGAATCAGCTTTGCTGTCAGATGGCCATCTAGCCTCTGTTTGAAAACCTCCAAAGAAGGACATCCCACTATTTCCGGAGGAAGCCTGTTCCACTGAGGAACTGCTTTAACTGTAAGGACGTTCTTCCTAATGTTTAGCCAAAAACTCTTCTGATTTAATTTCAACCCGTTGGTTCTGGGGCAACAGAAAACAACTCGACACTATCCTTTGGATGACGGCCCTTCAAGTACTTGAAGATGGTTATCATATCACCTCTGAGTCTTCTCCTCTCCAGGCTAAACACACCCAGCTCCCTTAACATTTTCTCATAGGACTTGGTCTCCAGACCCCTCACCATCTTCATTGCCATCCTCTGGACACGTTCCAGGTTGTCTGTATCCTTCTCAAATTGTGATGCCCCAAACTGAACACAATACTCTGGGTATTGCCTACTCAGACTGGCAGTGGCTTTCCAGGATCTCAGGTTGAGGTCTTTCATATCACCTACTACCTGGTTCTTCTAATTGGTGGTGCCGGGGATTGAACCCAGGACTGTCTGCATGCCAAGCAGCTGCTCTACCACTGCGCCATAACCCCCTCCTTGACTGTTGCCATCAAGGGCGATTCACGGTGTTTTGTTGTCTCCAGCAAAGCATGCACATTCCTTTCATGAGCCCACAGCACTACTGACCATGGACCCAGGCGCTGCCACGGGAGCTCAGCTTGGACGCAGCCAGTGGCAGCACATGCTCAGGAGGGGCTGCCAGTCTCCCCCCATGCCACCGATGACGGGAAGGGAGTTGAGTTCCTTTGGTGATCTGGTGCCCTCCTCTTTGTGGCGCTCCACACGGTCTCTTCAGGGGCTCAGTTAGAAAACAGGCCTTGGTTGCAATGAGTCGGGTACATCTGCACATTCCTGTGTATCATGAGATTAACTCAGGCATTGTTTCCACTTCATGAAATGCATTCCCCTTTCATTTCCTTGTGGTTGCTCTTCAGGACAGCCAGTCACATGCTTGATGAAATAGCATGTATATTGCCTCTTCTGTGTGGCCTTCACCGTGCCTAAGCAGCAATTTATTGAGTAACTAGGAATAAGGCTTGTTGTGGAAATAGATACAATGAGCTCTAGGAATAGGCTGGGGGTGAGTGGGCCGGGCTTGAGGAGTCTTTTTAGCATCAGTTTGCCAGGCGCGCCCCAAGGCCAGCCACTCCGAGCGAAGAACTGACACTTTCCAGGATGGGACAGGCCGCAGAGGAGCTTTGGTGGCTTCCTGCTTGTGCCCCCCCCCCCCGTGGAAGTGGCACCATGCAAAGCGGGAGTGCAGGTGGCCAAGGAAAGGAAAGCAGCAGCCAGGGCGAGGCAGGGCAAGAGCTCTCTGCAGCTGGCGCTCTGTATGGGCGGGGGTGGCTGTGAGACTGTGCTCCAGTGGCGGGTGAGGGACAGGCAGGCAGCCTGGCTGACGAAAGGGGTCTCCCAGCTTGGCTTCACTTCCTCTCCCCCCTCCCATAAGCAGCCCATTGAAGGCTGGAGCGAGGTTTTGCTTCAAGTGGTGCAGCTTTGCTTCCATCCCAGCAGAAACCTCACCATCCTTCGTTGCGGTGCGAGATGAAAGGGAAGGGCGGGACACAGGCAACACAGTCACCAACGGGTAGAGACCCCTGGTGAGTGACGCATCAGAGAGCCAAAGGCTGTCGGGGCATGTGGAACGTTCAGGCAAGAGGGACACGAAAACTCAAATATATATAAGGAAAGATTTTCCTGGGCAAGCCTGTCAAAAAAAAGTGAGGCTGCTCAGGAAACTCACAAGGAAATTCTCTTCATGTGAAAGGCAGCCATTTCCGAGCTCCATATCCAGAGCCCAACTGTGGTGAGGAGTAAGTTGTAACTTCTAGTGCAGGACAGTGTTCAGTGTGGCTAAAAATTTGCCACTTCACTTTATCATACAAGTGATAAGCCCTTGAATATTTGTTTTTCAGAGCACAATTCGACCGCAAGTTCAAAATATTCCTGCCTCTCCTAACCATAGCAATAGCTACCAGGAAGGAGAGAAGTGAGGGATCACTTCAGAGTCACCGGTCAAGTCTATTGAAAGGTAAGTCCGCCTGAATTTTTATTTTGTGGCTCTGAATCTCAGCAGTCATGGTTGTAAAGCCAAGATATGTTCTGTGTGGTAGGAACTGACGGTGATGTGCCTTGGACGTAAAATGGGGTGTATCAGTTCCGTGGATGTGTTTTGGGTAGGATGACACTGTGACGGATGGGCAAAGGTCCTGCCCCTTTCTGTCAGACACCAAATCTCTGAATGCTAGTTAGGTGTATGTACATAACAGATAACAGCCGATCAAGGATCATGGACAGCTGAAAAAGCCAGGTAGGAGGAGAGCACACAAAAGAATAAGTCGTTACACTGTCATCTTAGTTCCAGTAGGGCCAGAGAGTGAAAGACTGGAGGGATCCTGTCTCAGAGTCTGTCTTGTGTGTTTGCAGGCTGAACCAGTGAGTGTTTACAGACAGGGCTGTGCCTTCAGAGAGGCAGGCTGAAAATCCTTTCTCAGGAGACTTTAGAGGTCTCAGAGTCTGTCTTTTGTGGGAAAGCAGTCTAACATTGTGAACATTTGAGGAAGAGATGGTTACTGTCTCAGGGCCTAGTTGCTGAGGGAAACTGGCTGAAGATTTGTAATGTCTGGGAAGAACTCACATTTATACCATGAAAATCCTGAGGCTGAGGAAAAGCCAGTCTTCATTTCAAGAACAAGAAATTGACTCTTAATTGTTCTCTGCACGCAGGAGTTGACAACTTACATTTTATAGCTTAACAAGCCCAGCAAAATCTGTGTTACTTATAAATAGGTTGAAGCCTCTTTACTGGATATCCTTACTTCTGCAATCCATGGAAGTGAATGAAAGTTATTGTTTTTCCATTCTGTTTCCCTGATGTCATATGTAATAACAGAATTTTGAAGACCACGGGGTCAGTCAATCAGTAGAATGTTGGGGAAGAGACCACCCTGGTCAAATGAAGAAGAGTAGGTTTTTATACTCCGTTTTTCTCTACCTTCAAGAGCCTCAAAGCAGCTGACAATCACATTCCCTTCCTCTCCCCACAACAGAATCATAGACTTGGAAGGGATCTCCAGGGTCATCTAGTCCATCCCCTGCACAATGTAGGAAATTCACAAATACCTCCCCCCTACACCTCCAGTGACTCCTGCTCTGTGCCCAGAAGAGGGCAAAAACACCCCAAATAGGTGGGGCTAAAAGAGTTCTGAGAGAACTGGGACTGGCCCAAGATCACCCAACAGGCTTTGTGTGGATGACTGAAGAATCAAACCCTGTTTTCCAGATTTGAGTGCGCTGCTCTTAACCATAACATCACACTACCTCTGTTTAAATGGTATTGGAAACTCCAGCCTTCACTAACACCTACTTTTCATTTCCTTCTCAGTTACATGGAATTAATTCAGAGAATGTTGCCATGAGTAATAGGTGAGGAGATGTGTTCATTGTTTGATTTCTGTGGAACGTAGATTGGCTTGTGGCACTCTGACTAAAACGGACACTCCCCTGCTTAAGCATTCCCACTGAAGATCTAATCCTCATGCAGAAACAACGGTTTTTCCTGAACGACACTTTGGACAGAACTAGGTATTACCTTAAAAAAACAAAAAAAACTTTAGATACTAATGAAAACATTGAGCACATGCCGCCTTCCTTCTCCATCCATAACGTATGGTAGAATTTGCCCCTCTGCTGTTTCAGATATCCAGCTTCAGATCTGTTCATATTCTTGGCACTGGTTCCAAACGGTTCATTTATCACTATCCATTGGGCCAGTGCTGGGCGGTGAATTCTTTTTAACTGAAAAGCTGTTCATTGTGCTCTTCCTCACACTAATGGGCACCTGGGGCAGTACGCTGAGACACCTCACGTCTTCCGTCATCCTAAAATGGCACAAACTCAGGATTGATCTGCAGTTGCATTTCCGGAAAACAAAAACAGAGGTTTTGTTGGAAGAGGCCTCTGAGGAGAATGTGGCTGTGGCTGTTGTGTGCATGGAAGTAACCAAGAGCAAGACTAACGTTCATCCCATCAAGCCATGAAAGATCGTATTGGTTTCTTCCCTTTACATCCCTCAGTAAATACCACAGTGCCTAACTGTGTACTTTCCTATTCATTGTCAGACTCGGGCATCTGGCCCACTGTATCTGTTGAATTCCTGCCTGAATGTATTGCTGTCTGTCCTCATTATCCCCTTTGCTGCTAGCTGCTTGTTAACCCTGCGCACTTATCAGCTGCCCTCGCTGCCATTTCATTCCTGGGGTGGGGGGGAGTGGTTGTCTGTAGAATTAGGGAGGCTAGCTTGAAGTAGCTCTTCCTGGCACCTCTGGGGAACTTTCTCATGGGAAGGTAACCTTGAAGACAAGACTGTGTATGGTTAGGATGGACCAAATGGAATGTGGGGTTTCAGTTATACATCGCTTTCCCACCCATGCACCGCAGACCTGACAACGAAGTCAAACCCATGACATCTTAAATCTCTGAATAAAACTTTCACCAAAGAAAGTGGGTGAGGAGCGTGATTTGACTGGGAACCTGAAATTCATGGGTCTGCCCAGCTGCTGTCGAGCAGCTGTGAGCTGGGAGACTTGTGTGCGTGGGGGCCAATTCAAAATCAGGACCATGGTATGCTGAGGGAGGATGCTTAAGTTTTCCCCCAGCACCATTTCCTAACCTGAAATGTCCCTCAGGATCTGCTGTTTGTCCCTCTGGGGAAACTTAAGTGTAGCCCATTTCCTCATCAGGGCAAAGAGCAGCCCATCGTGGCCAAAACAGCACAGCGGGGGAGGCTTGAACCTCTTCTGAGCTCCTCTCCATTCTGAATCTGCCTGAGAATCTAGGTTTTAAGAAGGATCTCCCAGCACGCGTCAGCTTGATAGGACCCAGAATGGATGCATAAAGGGTGTAAAAGGTAGTTAGGCCCGATGTTGTCTTAGGACCAGGGCATCTGAAGGACCCTCTTCTCCCCTGGGTTCCTGCCCGGGAATTAAGACCACAGGGAGGGGCCCTCCTGAGTGTCCCACCAATCAAAGGAGCTCATCTGGTGGACACACACGAGAGGGCCTTTCCAGTGGCAGCCCCACGATCAGGGAACAACCTCCCCAAGGGGGTGTAGTGTTCCTGCCCCCCCCCCCACTTTCCATCTTCAGGAGGCTGTTGAAGACAGTTTTATTTTGAACTGTATTTGACAGATTTAGTTTTTATTTCTTGTTAGTCCTAATCACAGATTTTAAATTGCAGTCTTTTATTTGTGTGTTTTTTAAAAATAAACCCTCTTTAATATGTTGTCGAAGGCTTTCACGGCCGGAGTTCATTAGTTGCTGTAGATTTTCTGGGTTGTGTGGCCGTGGTCTTGGATAAAGATAACCCTCTTTAGTTATACCGTAAGCACCCTTCAGTTGGGGAGGGTAGAAAGGCGGCTAATAAATGTTTTAAATAAATAAATAGCATTCCCTGTTCTTGTTTCTGGCCTCTGAAAACTGGTTCTTCCTCCTAATGCACCCATTATGGACTTGTGCTGCCACCACTAAGTGGTACAGGAAGCTGCCCTTAAACGTCCCATAGGCATCTGGAGAAGTGATACTGAATGAGGGCTATATGATCCCTCAGAAAGCAATCTGCAAATCTTGAGGGGTTCCACTTGAAACTTTGGGGAGAGAATAGGGGTGTTTGGCATTTTAGGACTTTAGGCAGCCCCTCTGTGCTGTTTTGCTATGTAAATATTTTGTGTGTTTTTTATTTCTGTAATTTAATGTGAGGGGTTATATGTATGTTGCTGTAGTTTAAAATGCAGCCCCTAGAGTAAGGGGGGGGCCTGGATGGGTGATTGAAGTGTATTATGTTTGGATGGTAGCTGTACCTGAGGGGCAGAGCTGACTGGTTTGTTCAGAGTGTTTGTGAGAGAAGAAGAGAGTTGAGTGGGTGAAGAAAATTAAATGAGGTGCTGTGGAGATTGAGAGAAATCTGTGTTCTTTGTGGAAGTGATTAGCTTAGACAGCAAGTGAGTGGTGGCTAGGTCTGTTTAAGGAGCTTTAGAGGGAGAAAGAGAACTGTGCCTATCTGCAACCATTACACTTATGAAATTTACTGAAACCACTGCACTGTTAGAGTTTTAAATGTACTCTGTTTATGTTTAAGAGAAAACAACTGGGCCTCTTTGGCTAATCCCAAAACGTGGTGGTGAGGTTATAGTTGCGAGGAATTGTCATTTCATTTATGCAATTCATCTATGCCCTGCTTTTCTTCCTAAGGGGGATCCAGAGTGGCTTAGATGGTTCTCCTCTCCTCTGTTTTATCCTCACAGCAGCCCTGTGAAGTAGGTTAGGCTGAGACTGTGTGACTGGCCCGAGGTCACGCAGCGAGCTCCCATGGAGAAGTGGGATTTGCACCTGGGTCTCCCAGGTCCTAGTGCAACACACTTACCACTATACCACTTTGCCGGTTATGAATTGCACCATTTGAAGCATAATGATTATAGACGAGTGCTGCTGATCCTGGATTCCACCTGTCCTGGCTGCAGCAGGTGCGAAAAGCAGTCTGTCCTGTTGCCGTTTCCATTCATGTGGGCAGTATTTGTTTCCCTGATAAGCAAATCCTTGCTTAATCTGGAATGGATAGCAAATAAAAATTCTGGGTTATCCGGGTGCCAAATGCTGGGCCCTCCTTTGTACATGAGGAGTATTCCCCTGGGAAGAGGTGAGTCTAACTGCTAGTTCCTCTTGACGCTTATGGCAGATCTAGAAAAGAGCACAAATTGCCAGTTGTATGGAACAGAGAGGCCAAGCCAAAAGGCCATTTGCACATATGAGGCTCAAAGTGCCTCGGGCTTCTTGTGTTGTTTGTATCATGTGTTCGCACTGTTTGTGCTCAGTAGTAGCCCAAGAAGTGTTTTTTAAATATGATGGACATTCTAGCTGTTGTAGGCTTTTTTATTCACAGTGCACACTCAGGCCCGTAGCCAGGATTTTGTAGCTTGTGGGGCAATTTTTTTTTCTGGTGGGGCTGTCATTTTTGCCATTATTTTTCTGTCTGTACGCAACTGTACAGAACCATCTGTGCCCCTTTTTCTTGCCCTGGTCTTGCAGAAGATTCTTCCAAATGCAAAACCCATTCAGCAGATATCGGGGGTGGGGGTGGGGATGAGGCAGGAAAGGGAGCCTAGTATTGGTGCCTCCTTTCATCTCTTTTGTAAAAGTCCTCCATGTACTTAACCCCTCCCCAAGCCACATGATAGCCAATTGTCTGTCTTCCAAGACTGAAATGACTTACTCAAGAGTAAACCCTGCCAGGATCCGGCTGCAAGGCTTTTCTCCACACAGAGGACTTATACAAAAGAGGTGAAAGGATCACAGATTGTTCCATGCAAGGGGCCTGTGGGGCTGTCCCTTTAAGAAAGGGGGCAGAGTCCCAAATAGCCCACCGTAGCTACAGATCAGCGAACACTGACCGGGGCGGGGAATCCTCCTAAAATTATTTGACACCCCTCCCCCAAAAACAGCACAAAGCTAGCTACAAAACAGGTTTTATTTTTTGTACATGATAGTTTAGCAATCTTTGATTAATATACATGAACCCATGAAGCTGCCTTGTACTGAATCAGACCCTTCGTCCATCCAGGTCAGTCTTGTCGACTCAGACTGGCAGCGGCTCTCCAGGGTCTCAGGTGGGGGTCTTTCCCATCACCTATTGCCTGGTCCTTCTAACTGGAAGTGTTGGGGGTTGAACCTGGGACCTTTTGTATGAAAAGCAGAGGCTCTTCCACTGAGCTGCAGCCCCTGACTAACTATCACCTGCCCCCTTTTTCATCTGGGTCCCTCTGTAGGCAATGATGGGGAACTGGTAGAGAACTGCAAGTAGGAAATCGCTGAGTTTGAGCAGTACCGTTAGGACCTCACCCTGACCTGGATGTCCTGCGGCTAGCCCAATCTCTCACCAGGTTTCAGAAGCTAAGCAGGGTCAGTGCTTGGATGGTTTGTACTTGGATGAGAGCCATCCAAGGAAGTTAATAGTTGCTACATGGAAGCAGGCAATGGGAAGCCACTTCTGAACGTTTCCTGCCTTGAAAACCCCACGGGTTGCTGTAAGTTGTCTGTGACTTGACAGCAATCTTTTTAAAAAAGTCAGTACCTTGGACAGCTCTGTGAATTGCCTGCCCAGGCAAAGGTCCAACAAACGGCCAAGCTCACAGTGAGCTTCAGATTAATTTAAAGGGGCCAAACTGTGGCTGGAAGGCTTGTGCCAAATCACAGTAGATTTGAGTCTGGTACCTTCTCAAAGGCAGGAAGGTCTGTTGGAGAGCAAGCAGATTAGGCGGCTGGGCTGTGGAAGAATGAAGTAGAGACTCCTCAGAGCAATATGTTGTCGAAGGCTTTCATGGCTGGAGTTCATTAGTTGTTATAGGTTTTCTGGGCTGTATGGCTGTGGTCTTGGCATTGTGGGACCTGACGTTTCACCAGCAGCTGTGGTTGGCATCCTCAGAGGTATAACACAGAAAGATGGAATACTCTCTGTGTCAAGGTGAGAAGAAAAATGGTAGGCAGATAATTTATATCTACTCAGGAAGGTGTATCTAGATATCATCGTCATCTGGAAAGCTAACCTTCAATGAGGTCACAAGGTCTACAGAAAACCAACTCACACGGATTGTTATTTACACAAAAACTGCAGTCACCACCCTCAGCAAAAAAGAGGCATAATCAAAACATTAGTAGACTGCGCAAGACGGATATGGGAACCGCACTTTCTCAACGATGAACTTAATCATCTGAACCACGCACTTCAAGGCAACTCCAAGAATGAAATCAGAAGAGTAATTAAACTAAAGGTAAAACAAACAATTGAGGAAAAACAGTCTCCCACAGAAAAGGTGTTTTTGCCATATATCAAAGGAATCACTGATCAGATGGGGAAACTTATGAAAAAACACCACCTACAAACAGTACTCAGATCCAACAGAAAAATACAACAGATGCTACAATCAGCAAAAGACAGAAGAGACCCCCTCACTTCTGCAGGAGTATACCGCATACCATGCAGTTGTGGACAGGTTTACATCGAGATCACACAATGTAGCATTCAGACAAAAATAAAAGAACATGAAAGACACTGCAGACTGGGCCAACCTGAAAAATCAGCAGTGGCTGAACATAGCCTAACTCAAACAGGACACAGTATCTTATTCCAAAACACTGAAAGGCTGGAAAACATATCCAATTACCATGTCAGATTACACAGGGAATCCATTGAAATTCATAATTTCAACAGGAAAGAAGAGAGTTTAAAAATAAATAGGGCATGGTTTCCTGTCCTGAAAAACACAAAATGTTCTACATCTTACAACAGCATCTTACAACAGTCAATCCATATGCAAAAGAACCTCCTCAGGAAAGCTCCTCCATTATCATGCCACAGCCTGGGGAACGTCTACAAGATAATGTCTCTGCTCTTCCCCACCTTCCTGAGCAGATATAAATTACCTACCTACCATTTTTCTTCTCACCTTGACACAGAGAGTATTCTATCTTTCTGTGTTATACCTCTGAGGATGCCAGTCACAGCTGCTGGTGAAACGTCAGTTCCTACAATGCCAAGACCATGGTCATACAGCCCAGAAAATCTACTGATAAAACTCCTCAGAGCCACGAGTCGAATTGCTGGTCTCAAACTTAGACTCTGGGGGCGCGTTCTCTTTTTCCTTCAGTCCCAGCCCAAGATGACTGTAGGGAGCCACTCCTTGGACAGTGTTCGAGGCAGGTCAAGGGAAACAGGATTTCAGCTCCTTTGCCCATCCATTCACACATGACCAGAAATCCAAGGAATCAGGAATGTGGTAAGACACCTCCTTATCATTTGGCAACATATTACAAGCATCTGGCTTACCAAGAGGTTCCTTCTGTGCTCTGAAAATAGATGCGGGTGGGTAGCTGTGTCGGTCTGCAGCAATAGAAAAAATTTTGAGTCCAGTGGCACCTTTAAGACCAACAAATTTTATGGGCTTAAAGGTGCCACTGGACTCCAACTTTGTTCTTCTACACTGTGGTAAACTATTTCCTGGATGTTGGTCTACTTTGGTATTAAAATGATGTGATAGAGTCCCAAGGCGGTAAAGTGGACTGTACCACTTCCGACCGCTAGTAAAGGGTTACCAGTGTAAATGCTGTGTTATGCAACAGGTTCTCATTTGAAGAGAGGAGGACATCCTGCCATTTTTGGGTACTCCCTTCTCCCACAATCCCTGGAGGCAGGATATTAGGTCATTTTCTTCCCATCCTTGAGGAGTGGAGTACCTCCTTCTTCCGATTTTTTCCTGCCTCCTTCCCATGTGTGGGACATGGAGTAGCTCTGATTGCCTTTTGGTCTTTTTTCAGCAGTGGAGTTCCTTTTTAGGTCACTTTTTCTTTCCTCAAGTGCCTTACTTGGGTTTTTCTTCTCAGTTGCCTTCCTTGGTGGAGAGAAAAGGGGGAAAAAACATCCTTGTTTGTCCTCCCACGTCCACCTCTGCTCTGAGTGACTAGTCACCACTACCCCCCACCTTGGTCATTTGAATCTCAGGCCCCTGAAGTTGAACTGCACATTAGCAGATGATTTAGGGGTCATGGTACCAGACAACAGAGGGCTGCAAGAGCAAAAGCAGAGGTAGAAGTTGGCTGCCAGCAATGAAAGGAGAGCAAACAAAAGAGCATTGAGCTGAAACCAGAGGCAAGAAGATCTTTGGCACCAAAATCCCCCCCCCCAGTGCCTTCTTGCAGCAGCGGCCAAAGGGCGGCATTCCCTGCCACTTCCCCTGCAGCACAAATGCAAGCTGACCAAGAGGCGGTGAGCGTGCAGGCCAGTTCTGCTTCCCTGGGCCCCTCAGGAGGAGGTAGCAGTGCCTTTGTTGCCCTGCGAGTTTTCAGGAGTGACTGACCAACTTCTTTAATAATGAAGCTGTGTTCACACAGACTAAATAATCCACTTTCAATCCACTTTCAGTGTACTTTCCAACTGGATTTCCAAGTGGGTGAACTGGCAGAATCCAGTTGGAAAGTGCGTCGCAAGTAGATTGAAAGTGGATCATTTAGTGTGTGTGACCGCAGCCTGAGATGGTCAGAAGAGAGCAGTCTCAGGGCAGAAAGAAAGACAGCTTTTTGGGTGCCCCCCCCCCCACCTCATTGGCCTACATCCCACCTGAAAGGCAGGCGATCCAGGGAACAGGGACTGTCTTACGGGCCAGACTGGGATCACAGAGGTCTTCCCATCTGCAGGAGGAGATTTATAACCCTGATTCTGAGCACTCGGAGTCTGACGCAGACAGAGAGGAAGGGGAACTATCAGGTGAAGAACCTTCTCCGCAGGCTCCTGAGTCTCACTAAGGTCCTTTCCACACTAGACCGTGAATCCTGTTTCAACCCGGTCCCCGAACTTACATTCTACACCACACACAAGTTCACCCCTGTAAGTATCTTGGGGTATTTTTACATTCTACACTGCACTTGAGTTGACCCCTGTAATTATCTCAGGGTATTTTTTGTTTCCACATTACATTGAGGTCATCCCGGTTTTGCCCTATACCTGTCCCGGGATAAACGGATGCTGTTACAACCAGGGAAAAAAGCAAGGTATTCTGTCCAGAGTTGAACTCTGATAAAACCATGGATGAGACCCAAGTGCGGAAAGGACCTCAAGGAGGAATTGACCACATCTTCAGGTCAGTGCTTCCTCACTAGGCATGCCAAAAACATATACTTTCTACCAAAGGTCTCTCGATGCCTCAAGATTCCACTGGTAGATGCCCCAGTGGCCAGTCTGGCCTCAGGCCTGGCCTTACCTAAAGAAGGAGAAAGCTCCTTAAAGGTTTCCACAGATTAAAAAAAGTGAGGCAGCCTTACGCAGAACTCATGAAGCGACGGCCTGTGTCATTAGAGCTTCAGGTGTCCCCTCCCTCATGGCTAGAGCCTCTGTCAAGTGGCTTCACAAACTCCTGAGGGAAACTCCCGGTTTATCAAAGAAGCCACCTCTCTAGATTAGAGAGGGCTGCAGCCTTCGTGGCTGATGCCAGTTTTGATTCTGTGAAATCTTCCTCAAAGGCAATGGCCTCCTCTGTGGTGGCAAGGAGGAATCTATGGCTGAAGAACTGGACTGTGGACACTACCTCCAAGGCTAATGTAGCCACAGACTTCACCAACCGTTTCCTGTCGGTAGTGAGAAGGTGGGGGAGTTAGTTGCCAGGAAGGGCTAATTAGAGTCAAGATGTGTATGTACTGAGCAATAAGTATAGCTAAGATTGGATTAAAGCAGTTGGTAAAACCTGTGAGTTTTAGTATACAGATAATAAAAGAGTTAACAAACAGATGCAAGAACTGAGTGAATTAGCATGTGTAATGAAATAATGTCCCTGTTAAGCCCTGGGGGTTCCATTGCCCTGAGTGTTGTAATAACTTCATATACAATGTTAAAAGATGAGCAAGTGAATGAGCCTGGGATGGTGTAGTTGATGCTGTTAGGTCCAGTGATTGTGTTGTCTGGGTTTATTGCAATGTCTGGTTTAGATGTTGTATTATTGTGGGAGAGGAATTGTATAAGGCTGTAGGGGGGTGCTGTCTGTGCACAAGAAAAGGTTTGCCCCCACCCCAGTACTTGTGAAAAAGAAATGTCATTAGCCAGTACAGGTTGTAAGTCACTGATGTTTTGAATTGAGAGCTGTATGTGACCACCAGTGGTGTTCTGTTGTTGTCTCTTTTGGACCTGTTTTGCAACAGGTTTTCTCTGGGTACCATTCTGGCTTTGTTAATCAGTTTTTTGACTTTTATCAGGTGAATATTTTAGTTCCAAAAAGATTTGTTGTAGATCCCTCAGGTGCGAATCTCTGTCTATAGGACTGGAGCAGATGCAGCTGTAGCATAGAGCCTGGCTGTATACAATGAATCTTTTAGTATGTTTAGGACAATAGCTGAGGCATCTTATATATATAATTCTCCTGGTGCCTTAGCCATTTCCAGCTCTCCCATCGGCTGTGCTGTGCACTCCATCAGCCATTGGCCCATCAACCGCCATTTAAGAGTAATCGCATGCCATTGTCTGGGTGCTGGGTCCACTCCTCTTCCCCGTCCACTGCCACCTCAGCCACCGTTTCCGCCACTGTTCCCTGTCAGAATAACTGATACTTCTCCTGTTTGGCTCTTGTGGGACTAACTTTTCCCTCAGTGGCTGTTGCTAGACAACCAAGCTTGGCTCTGTCAGTAGAAAGGCAAAGAAATGAAGCCCTTTCCAGGCCTTTGAGGGGAACTCATTGGGACCAGTCCTGACTAGGGTTGCCAGCTCCAGGCTGGGAAATTCCTGGAGATTTTATGGTAGAGTCTATGGAAGCCAGAGTTTAGGGAGAGGAGCAGCCTCAGCTGAACAGAATGCCATAGAGCCCACCCTCCAAAGCAGTTGTTTTTTCCAAGGGGAGAGAGATCTGTTGTCTGGAGTTCAGTTGTGATATCAGACAATATCACAGCCAGTGTGGTGTAACAGTTAGCGCTTCAGAGCAGGATCTACCAGACCCAGGTTCTTGCTGTGAAAGCTGAGTGGGTGATTTTGGACCAGTCACAGACTTTCAGCCTAACCTACCTCACTGGGTTGTTGTGCAAGTCAGAAGGGGGAGAGGAGAATGATGTAAGCTGCTTTGGTCCCCATTGCAGAGAAAGATTGTACTTTTCCTCCTGAGGAACCATTGTTGCCAATCTCCACATGATGGCTGAAGATCACTCAGAATTACAACTGCTCTCCAGATGGCAGAAATCAATTTCCCTGGAGAAAATGGTGGACTCTATGTCCTTATATTCTGCTGAGATGGCCCCCCATGACAGCCAGTCTGATGTAGCAGTCAGGGCTTCAGAGCACAGTAGAGGCTGCAGGTGAGAGGGGGAGGAAATGGAAAGCTGAAATCAGAGGGGCAGATAATGGCAGGTTGATGGTTGGCTGGGAAGGAGATAGGCTTGCCAACTCCAGGGCGGGAAATTCCTGGAGATTTCAAGGATAGAGCCTGGAGTGGGTGAGATTTGAGGAGGGGTAGGACCTCAGACAGGTACAATGCCATAGACTACATCCTCCAAACCAGCCATTTCCTCCTGGGGAAACATTGTTGCCAATCTTCAGGTGGGGGCTGGCGATCACTCAGAATTATAACTGCTCTCCAGGCGGGAGGGGGGAGGAGATGGAAAGCTGAAGTCAGAAGGGCAGATAAAGGTAGGCTGATGTTGGCTGAGAGGGAGATAGGGTTGCCAACTCCAGGTTGGGAAATTTCTGGAGATTTGAGGGGTGGAGCCTGGAGAGGGGTTTGAGGAGGATTTGGACCTCAGATAGGTATAATGCCATAGACTCCATCCTCCAAACCAGCCATTTCCTCCTGTGGAGCCATTGTTGCCAATCTCCAGGGGAGGGCTGGAGATCACTCAAAATTACAACTCGTCTTTAGGTAGCAGAGATCAGTTCCTCTGGAGAAAATGGTGGACTCTGTGTCATTATACCCTACTAAGGTTGCCACAGCAAATTGACACTGAGTGCCCAAGGCTGGGGCACTCTCCCAGCACCCCTTTCTAGAGTTTGTTGTATTTATTCCACAATGGGCCTTATTCCTAGTGCAGATATATTTGACAGTCAGTAAGTTTCTGCTTTAAGGTGGTGTCTATGTGTTCATTGTTTATTTTTACAGTAGTGTCTGGAAAACGTATTTCTAGCATAGATTGGTTCATCATCAGGTTGGTGATGGGGTGAAAGTCATAGAACGCCTGGTGGAATATGTCCAGGGCTTCTTTGCCATGTGTCCAGACAATAAAAATGCCATCAATGTATCACAAGTATAAAAGAGGTTGCTCCAACTTGGCCCTAAAGATGTTAGTTTATTGTGGGGCCATGTGGGTGTCCATGGCTGTAGGAAGGAACTGAAGGAACAAGATGCCACCCAATTTGGAAGTTGTTATGGGTGAGAACAAAATGGCACAGTTTGGTAGCAAAGTCAGCTGTGGTGTTGTCAGAAATCATATTCCTTGTAATCCATCTTTGTGTGGGATGTTGGTACAGAGATTCCACATCCATGGTGGCTACTGTCTTAGTCTCAGGTAAGTTGTGAGTGAATTGCCAATGAAAAGAAGCATACATGCTCATGGTCATTTTTGCTTTACAAAGCAAGAGCTCTAGGATTGTTTGTAATTATTGGAGTTTGGTTTAGGTAGTCAATAAAAATGAATATAGCTTGAACAAGAACTGCATTTCAATAATCAGGTTTTGCATGTGTGTTTTGTGTGTGTGTGTATATGTGTGTGGGTATATACACACCCTCTGAATGTTTCAGTTTGGTGCCTAGGGTTTTGTGTCTACTTATTGATAAAACATGTGTGTTTCTCTTTGGAACTAGAGCTAAATCATATCTTTTGTTTTCATGCAGCCCAGTTTTCCTCTGGTCCAAACAGTGGGAGGGAAATCAATTTAATTAAGCTACTGTTATTGACCCAGTGGAGCTGTGTGTGTTTGTTTAAAGAACAGCTCCCAGGAGTCCTGTGCAGGTACATGGAATGAATACTATCGAATATTTCTTCCTAGCATGGAATATTGCAAATTGTGGAAGAAAGCTTCAGAGAAGCAGCCAGTCAGTTAGATGTGTTTCCTTCTCATCTTAAATTCCGTTTTACGTAGCAGAATCAGTAATAATATTCATCAGTTATATTGGGCTGTGGTGTATTAAGGATTTATTTATTGATTTGTTTGTTTACTTTACCTCATTTGTACCCTGCCCTTCTCCTCAGTGGGGACCCAAGATGGCTTACATCATTCCCCTCTCCTGCATTTTCCCCTCACAACAATGCTGTGAAGTAGGTTCACCTGGAAGTATGTGATTGGCCCAAGGTTACACAGTGAGCTTCCATGGCATAGCGGGGCATAGAACCTGGGCTGTCCAATCCTAAGCCAGTCTACCCAGAATCCATCTTGGGTCTATTCATTGGGGTTTACTCACAGGAAAGTGTTCTTAGGGTTGTACTGCTAGTCCATCAGCACTACACCAAGCTGGCTCTTTCAAAAGTTGGGGTCCAAAAATCTTGAATGGGATTGGTAGCCGACCATCATTTCTAGGTGTCTTTAAACGTCTGTTTTTAGCTTCTTGGTCCATTTTGCTTGTCTGTGTCCCAGAGCCACCCCAAAGACTTCTAAGATAGATTGCAAATCCCTATCTTCTTAGAATCATAGAATGTTAGAGTTGGAAGGGACCTTGCAGGTTATCTAGTCCAACCCCCTGCACTCTGCAGGAGCATAGCTGAAAGATAGCCCTACAACATACCCAAAAGATGGTAATCTGACCTCCTCTTGAAAATGTCCAGTGAAGGAGCATCCACCACCTCTCGAGGCAGTCTGTTCCACTGCTCAACCACTCTTACAGTTAGGAAGTTTCTCCTGATATTCAGCCAATATCGACTCCTTTGTAATTTCCACCCATTAGATCTAGTCTTGCAATCTGGAGCAAGAGAGAATAGATCTGCTCCATCTTCTACATGACAGCCCTCCAGATATTTGAAGACTGCCATCATGTCCCCTCTAAGCCTTCTCTTTCCCAGGCTAAACATACCCAACTCTTTCAGCCTTTCCTCGTAAGACTTGGATTCCAACCCTCTCACCATCCTGGTTGCCTTCTTCTGGACACGCTCGAGCTTATCAACATGCTTCCTAAAATGTGGTGCCCAAAACTGGACACAGTACTCCAGGTGAGGCCTGACCATAGCAGAATAGAGCGGAACTACCACCTCCCGTGATCTGGACACAATGCTTCTGTTAACGCATCCTAAGATTGCATTAGCTTTCTTCACAGTCACATCGCACTGCAGGCTCATGTATAGCTTGTGATCAACCAGAACACCTAGATCCCTTTCACATGTGCTGCTGTCAAGCCAAGTCCCTCCCATTCTATATCTGTGCCTTCGATTTTTTTGTACCTAAGTGTACTTATCTCTATTGACTTTCATTTTATTTGCCTCAGCCCACTGTTCCACCCTATCTAGATCATTTTGAATCCTGACTCTGTCTTCTTCAAAATTAGAATTCTGTCTTCTTCTCCCACTGTTGTCTTGCAATTGGAATTTAAGCCAGTCAGTTCCAACAAAGTGCCAACATAAACAATTACCCCAACAGACACAACCGCATAAATGGTGTTTAAACGTCCAGTGATGATCCAGAGGCATATGTATTCCAAGACACTCAGTAAACCGCAGTGGCTGCTGGCCCTGTACCCTCCATGCAGAATGCTACCAAACGCACAGACTCATTCAAAATCCTGCTGTTTTAAAACTGTTCATGAATCGTCGGCATTAAGCATAAGAGAAAATGGGCATTTGGTTTCTGAACACACTTTTTGCATTGACTGCAATGTTACTAATATATATCTCTATTCCTGGAGATGGATCCTATGGAGTTGGAAGGGACCTCCAGAGTCATCTAGTCCAACCCCCTGCACAATGCAGGAAATTCATCACTACCCCCCCACATAGGGTCGGCTCCAGGTGTCTGGGCGCCCTAGGCAGGAAGCCTGGGGCACCCTCCACTGGGGATGCCAACCTCCCGGTGGGGCCTGGAGACCGGGGGGTGGCGGTGGAGCGCTGGCTTTCCTGGAGGCTCTGCGGCTGCGGGGCCCCCAGGAAAGCCAAGGAAGGGGGCGGGGGTCTAGCCGCCGCCCCTCCCTCCCAGTGCCGGCTTTCCTGGGGGTTCTGCGGCTGCGGGACCCCCAGGAAAGCTGGGAAGGGGGCAGAGGGTCTAGCCGCCGCCCCCTCCCTCCCAGCGCCAGCTGTCCTGGGGGCTCCGCGGCTGCGGGACCCCCAGGAAAGCCAGGAAGGGGGCGGGGGGTCTAGCCGCCCCCTCCCAGCGCCGGCTGTCCTGGGGGCTCCCTCCCAGCGCCGGCTGCGGGGCCCCCAGGAAAGCCGGGAAGGGGGCGGGGATCTAGCGGTGGTTAGGGCGGGCGCGCTTTTTTGGGGGGGACTGGGGCGCCATTTGGCGCCCCTGAGGCCGGGGCGCCCTAGGTGAGCGCCTAGTTCGCCCAATGGGCGATCCGGCCCTGCCCCCACACACCCCCAGTGACCCCCTGCTCCATGTCCACAAGATGGCAAAAAAACTTCTAGGATCCTAGACCAAAATGGCCTGGAGAAAATTGCTTTCTGACCCCAAAGCAGTGACCAGCATTTCCTTGGGTGTGTAAGAAAGGGCCACAAGAACTAAGCCCTGATGCAACCCTCCCTGCCCTCCTTCTCATGATCTGCCTAAGTTCACAGAATCAGCATTGCTGTCAGATGGCCATCCAGCCTCTGTTTGAAAACCTCCAAAGAAAGAGAGCCTACCACCTTCCAAGGAAGCTTGTGCCACTGAGGCACCACTAACTGTCAGGAAGTTCTTAACGTTTAGCTGAAAACTCTTTTGATTTAACTTCAGCTGATTGGTTCTGGTTGGGCCTCCTGGGGCAACAGAAAACAACTCCGCACCATCCTCTATATGACAGCCCGTCAAGTACTTGAAGACAGTTATCATATCATCTCTCAGTCGTCTCCTCTCCAGGCTAAACATACCCACCTCCTTCAACTTTTCCTCATAGAACTTGGTCTCCAGACCCCTCATCATATTCGTTGCCCTCCTCTGGACGTGTTCCAGATTGTCTATATCCTTCTTAAATTGTGGTGCCCAAAACTGAACACAGTACTCTAGGTGAGGTCTAACTAGAGCAGAGTAAAGTGATACCATCACTTCACATGATCTGGACACTATACTTCTGTTGATACAGCCCAAAGTGTCATTTGCCTTTTTAGCTACCGCATTACACTGCTGACTCATGTTCAGTGCCTGGTCTACTAAGACCTGTAGATCCTTTTTGCACGTACTACTGCCAAGATGAGTCTCCCTCATCCCATAATTATGCATTTGAGTTTTCCTACCTAAATGCAGAACTTTACATTAATATCTGTTGAAATTCATTTTGTTTTAGCCCAGTATTCCAGCCTATCAAGATCATCCTTTATCCTGACTCTCTCTTCTACCGTATTTGCTACCCCTTCCAATTTAGTATCTTATGCAAATTTACTAAACATTCCCTCTTTTCCTTCATCCAAATCATTTATAAGGATATAGAAAAAAACAGGTACCAGGACAGATCCCTGAAGCACTCCACTTGTCACTCCTTTCCAAGAAGATGAGGCACCATTAACAAGCACTTTTTGGATGCGATCTGTCAACCAGTTACAGATCTACCTAACAGTCATAGGATCCAAACCACATTTTACTAACTTGTCAACAAGAATATTATGTGGAACCTTATCAAAAGCCTTATTGAAATCAAGATAAACTATGTCTACAGCATTCCCCTGATCCAGCAAGGCATTAACAAGAAAGAAAGAAAGAAAGAAAGAAAGAAAGAAAGAAAGAAAGAAAGAGAGAGAGAGAGAGAGAGAGAGAGAGAGAGAGAGAGAGAGAGAGAGAGAGAGAAAGAAAGAAAGAAAGAAAGAAAGAAAGAAAGAAAGAAAGAAAGAAAGAAAGAAAGAAAGAAAGAAAGAAAGAAAGAAAGAAAGAAAGAAAGAAAGAAATAGTCTGACATGTCTTATTCTTGAGAAACCCATGCTGGCTCTTAGTAATCACAGTCTTCCTTTCTAAGTGCTCAAGGACTGACTGCTTGATGTTTTGTTCTAAAACTTTTGGCTCCTTTGAGCAAATTGGAATAGAAAAGAAATTAAATGGGAAAATTTTCTGGTTTCAGTACTTACAAATTCAAGACCTCCTGTTTAAGCTACAGACAGAAGGAACATTCTCCAGACCACTTACTGAGTTTGAACAAATAATTAGGAATTCAAATGAGGAATTAAAAGGATTGATAGCCAAGCTCTATAAATTCCTAATAAAAGGAAATAAGGATACCTGTTGCAAATCCCAACGTCAATGGCATCAAGATTGTCAAAAAACATTCACAGAAGAACAATGGAATTCAATTTGGTCATCCCTTAGCAACACATCAGGCATTTTTAGCATTAGATTTACCTCATTCAAAATACTAAACAAATGGTATATGACACCAGTCATCTTACACAAAATAAATCCAAAAATATCAAACAAATATTGGAAAAATTGTGGTGCTACAGCAGACTTTGCTCACTGTTGGTGGGCATGTCCTTGAATAAAAATGTACTGGAGGCAGACATTAAAACAAATTTCATTAATAACTAATGTAAACTTACCTTGTGAACTGGACTCCATCCTCTTGGAGACATGGCATGCATCTGTAAGTAACAAAAGTACGGAAACATTAATTTCTACCTTATTGATGTTAGCAAAAATAATGATCGCACAAAAATGGAAGCAAACAAATGTCTCTACATTAACAGATTGGGGAAAAAGAATTTGGGATTGCTTCATCTATGGGCATACTTCATATAACTCCTTGGCTTTGCTGTCAGAAAAATATCAAAAAGTGGTTCCAGGCAGTATGGTTTCCTATGACCAGTTATTTAGAAAATAGTGAAACAATTCCAAACAATCCATCCTGTAGAAATTTACTGTTCTTTTGATTGCATTGTACTGCATTTGATTATATTTCAATCCAAAATAGCCTTAAAGTTAACATAACTTCGTGTTTGTATTGAACTTCTTGATTTTAGTTATCTGACCTGGCTAATGAAAACCTGTGATCTTCTTTTCTGTACCCTCATTGAATGTTATCTAGTGTTGAAATAGTTTTTGTATTGCTGTTTATTGCTGAACACTGTTGTAACAGTATTGGAAAAATTTAATAAAATATAAAGGGAAAAAAATGGGAAAAAACTTTCCCAGATACAGACATCAAGCTGATGGGTTGGTAGTTGCCTAGATCCTCCTTTTTCTCCTTGAAGATGGGGACAACATTTGCCCACCTCCAATCTTCTGGCACCTCAACCTGTTCTCCAAGAATTCTCAACAAATTGAGAGTTGGTGATACAAATTTCCCCTGCCATCCCCTTCTCCTGATAGATTCCTGCATGTCTCCAAATCCTCCGCTGGGGATCACGGGACCCTTGTAAGTAACATGAACTACTGCATAGGCAACTACATTGAGGGAAAAAATCAAGGAAGATGGCTTCTTCATTCTGCTTTTTTTGGGGGGAGGACTTGTCCCACTGCTGGCAGAAGGTGTAGATAAGTACAAGTTCAGTCTGTTCTTCCTCCACCCTGCAAACACACGCACCCCGTTGCAGTGATGCTTATCGGTTATGAAGATACACTGGCCCTAAGCAAAGGATTTTGAGGAGTTATGGGATCTGCTGGAAGAAGAGGAAGGAAAGGAAGATGTATTTTGCCAACTCCTTCTCTGAGGTTTCTCCATAAGATACAGAGCTTTTTAAAGTTTCCACAATAACTACAAATACACCAGTTGCTAGAGTTAGAGATGACTGAACTCTGAGGTATGTGAAGTACTGGGACATGCAGTTTTTGCTAATTGGCAAACAGACAAAAATATAAAGGCTGAATATAGAAACCATCAACCTTGCAGTAAACAAAAAGTTGGAAATTGGTTTAAGAATTCAGTCACGCAGAAGCAGATGAAAATCCTGCTTCTAGAAGAAAAGTGCTCAGCAATAACATAATTTCATTGATTGTTCTGAAAAAAGTAATGTTTCACAGGAATTATTTCACTTGTTGATTTCTGTGGTTGAAAGGGAACTCACACAAGTTTAGTTTCACCTTCTAACCTACACAGTGCTTATCAATGGAGCTCATTTATACATTCAACTACGAGTCATAAAACCCTGCCAAGCACCATAGAGAAATCCAGTTGTGTACCAGCTGTGCACTTGAACATGTGCCTTGCCCCGGATGGCCCCGGCTAGCCTGATCTTGTCAGGTCTCAGAAGCTAAGCAAGGTCGGCCCTGGTTAGTACTTGGATGGGAGACCACCGAGGAAGTCCAACGTGGTGATGCAAAGGCAGGCCACGGCTAGCCACCTCTGAATGTCTCTGGCCTTGAAAGTCCTGTGGAGTCACCAGAAATTGGCTGCAACTGGGTGGCACTTTCTAACATCAGCATAGGCACCTGCATATCAGGTCTGTCTGTTGTTTCAAAAGAAGTGTTGGTAATGGAAACCGTTCAGTTCTGGACTAGAATTGGCAATTAATATGGATTTATATTCTTTGGCAGGGGAGCCCATGGCTGTTAGAATTAACTTCTTTTGGTTACTTAAACTGAGTAAAAGCAGCAGTGAACCTTGTTTCAATCTCAACGTGGAGAAAGAGTGAAAGGACAGGAACTGTATCGTATTTTAGGACTGATGCCTTTGAAAAAGTAATTTAAAAAACCAAACCTGCAGCCTTGCCCTGTGTGTAGCCCTCGTCTTAGCAGAAAAATGGCTTTCATAATGAGTTTTATGGAAGTATTAGTGTGCGGTCAATAGATACATAGAATGTTCTAGAGAATAAATACTGTAAATGTGCAAGGAAATGCATTTTAAGGAGCTGTGTCGGGTTCTTAACATTTTCACCACTGACTTTACTACTGAAGATGTCATCACTTGTGCTGCTGGTTCGTAGATGGATGGAATAAATACTGTGTGAGATTTTCCCTTTTGCTGTATAAAAATGTAAATGTCATTAGGTAATTAGATAGAGAGCCAGTGTGGTGTCGTGGTCAGAGTGTCAGACTACTGTCTGGGAGACCCAGGTTCGAATCCCTACTTGTACCATAGAAGCTTGCTGAGTGACCTTGGGCCAGTCACACTCTCTCAGCCTAACATAAGAACATCAGAGAAGCCAATGTTGGGTCAGGCCAATGGCCCATCCAGTCCAACACTCTGTCACACAGTGGCCAAAAATACCAGGTGCCATCAGGAGGTCCACCAGTGGGGCCAGGACATAGAAGCCCTCCCACTGTTGACCCCCCAAGCACCAAGAATACAGAGTATCACCTGCCCCAGAGTCCCTATCCATTCCTTGTGGCTAATAGCCACTGCTGGACCTCTGCTCCATATGTTCATCTAATTCCCTCTTGAAACCGTCCATGCTTGTAGCTGCCACCACTTCCTGTGGCAGTGAATTCCATGTGTTAATCAATCTCTGGGCGAAGAAGTACTTCCTTTTATCTGTTCTAACCCGACCACTCAGCAATTTCATTGAGTGCCCATGAGTTCTTGTATAGTGAGAAAGGGAGAAAAGTACCTCTTTCTCTACCTGCTCTATCCCATGCATAATCTTGTAAACCTCTATCATGTCACCCCTCAGCCATTGTTTCTCCAAGCTAAAGAGCCCCAAGCACTTTAACCTTTCTTCATACGGAAAGTGTTCCAACCCTTTTATCATTCTAGTTGCCCTTTTCTGCGCTTTTTCCAAAGCTATAATGTCCTTTTGTGGTGTGGTGACCAGAACTATACACACTATTCCAAATGAGGTTGCACCATTGATTTATATAGGGGCATGATGATACTGGCTGATTTGTTTTCAATTCTGTTCCTAATAATCCCCAGGATAGTGTTGGCCTTTTTTCTTGCAGTCGCACACTGTCTTGACATTTTTGGTGAGTTATCTACTACGACTCCAAGATCTCTTTCTTGGTCAGTCTCTGCCAGTTTGGACCCCATCAACGTGTATTTATAGTCAGGATTTTTGGCTACCTACCTCACAGGGTTGTTGTGAAGATAAAATGGAGGAGAGGAGAGTGTAAGCCATTTTGGGTCTCCAATACGTAAATAAAATAAATATCTAGGAGAAGAGTTCTTAATGATGCTTCTCTGCTTTTCCTTTCTTTGATGATCAAATTGCTTTTTCAAAGAAATACAATCATAATTGTATCTGGATTTACCCTGCCAAGTTCATCCCAGGAAGGCAGGTGTGTTGCAGCCAAACCCAAAAATAGATCTTGTGGCCCCTTGCATATAGGTCTTCTGCTGATTGGGAAGTTGTCTCATTCATTTGACACAGTGGACTCAGATTTGCAAAACATTCTGTTAGTTTTTAAAAGATGTTGCCGATTTTCCTTGTAACTCCATATATCTGGCAATTAGAAAGTTCAAAATGCATTTGGCTGTTGGATTTTGCTTTTTCTGTTGGTTTTTTTAAAACAAAGTTTGAGTCCAGCAGCACCTTTAAGACCAACAAAGTTTTAGTCTGGGTATAAGCTTTTGTGTGTACACAACACAAAATCTTATACCCAGGACAAAACTTTTTTAGCCTTGAAGGACTGAACTCAAAGTTTGTTCTGCTGCTTCAGTCCACCACAGCTAACCACCTGAATCTATCGCACTGGTTTTTGTGTTCTTTGTAATACTGTTATTGGATTTGCTGTTGTGAGTCAACCTGTACTTTCAAAGCCTGCTCATAACTGGCCGTTTGTATCTTCCAGCCTTAGAAAGAAAAAGAAATGACCCGTCAGGAATGGGAGAATTTCCCTCATTCACTTTGAACCAGGTCTTCTCACATTGCAACTGCTTGCAGTTGCTTTATATTAAACTAGTGATAAGGCCCGTTGTGGAGAAAAATCCAACGAGCCCTAGAAAGATGGTGTGGATGAGTACTCTGGCCTGCAGCAGTGCCCCCCCATCCCATCCTCCTGGAGGCCATTCGGACCAGCCCAGCGAGGCCAGGGATGGCCAAGGGAAGGCCGTCGGGGCCGTTGCCCCCTGAAGAAGGGGGCCATCTCCCCCTCCCTGAGCTCAGTGGGGGTGCACTGCCAGGTCAGCGAGGCCAAGGGCCGTGCGGAGAAGCCCAGCAGAGCTTGACACCCCCACCCAAGCAGGGCCCATGGCCTCCCTGGGCCAGACTGCACCAGCCCAGGGAAGCGCAGTGCAGCCCTCTCCCCCCTCCCCGAGTCCAGTCGGGCTGCACTCGCCCACTGAAGCGTTTTACCCGTCTGCTGGCCGCAAGCACACTGAGGGTGAGACCCGGGTCAGCGTGTATGTGGGCGGGACTATGACAAAGCAGGCTGCCATGGAGACCAATGGAAGGAAGGACACTCCAGGGAACCAACCAATTCCGGAGTGTGTGGAATGTTCTGGAGAGTGCCACCACCATTCAGCTTTTATAATATGGGGAAATGTTTTTTAAAGGTTTGAGGAAAATATTCACTCAACTGAGCATCATGTGTAGCTTGACCTTAGCAGAAAAGGATGTTAGTATTACTTATCTGGGAGAACTGGGTTTGATTCCCCACTCCTCCACTTGCAGCTGCTGGATGACCTTGGGCAAGCCATAGTTCTGTCAGAGCTGTTCTCTCAAGGACAGTTCTCTCGGAACTCTCTCAGCCCCACCTACCTCACAAGGTGTCTGTTGTGGGGAAGGGAAAGAGTTTGTAAGCTGCTCTGAGACTCCAAGTGAAGGGCGGGGTATAAATCCAGTCTCCTCTTCCTCCTCCTCCTCCTCCTCCTTCTATTAATACCAGTAATTTCCAGCAAATCCCAAATTTCTGTTGATTTTTTTCTAGCTCTCTTGGTATACAGCATTTTTAACTGATCTCACATCTCAGTGCTCGGTAAAAGTGACTCAGATTGCAGAGGTATGGAAACCGCCTGTTGTCATCTATCAGAGATACGCTAAGCTTGAAATGGAGGATCTGAAGAATAGGATACCTCCTTAATCAAAAGTATAAATTCAAGATCCAAGGATCGAGCCAAACACTCTTGCACTGAACTGGAACCTCTTAGAAGATAGATCCCAGTTCTGTTAAAATTCCATCTTCCCTCTGTGACATCACAACAGAATGGTAGGAGCTCCATGTTGCTTGTAACATTTGATGGTGCCCACAGGGAGCGTCTGAATGTGTCACAGAACAGGGTTGGGAAATAGGTGGAAAAGTGGTGGGTAAGGGGTGGCAAAAGAATTCCTTTTAAGTAGAAATCTAGGGCACTGGGGAGAGAAGATGCTAGCCCCGCTCTCCTCCTGTTGTGCTTTGCAGGGAAGAGAAGGGAAGGTGACTTCTATGGCTTGGTTTCTCTCTGTCCTGTTCCCTCTCCTCAGTGATACCTGGAAGAAGAAGGTAGAAGGCTTCCTTGGATTCTAGATCATCCCTGCATGGATGGTAAAATGATACTATTTATCTTATTTTATTTATTTAAAACATTTACTAGCCCCCTTCTTACTTATAGAGCTGAACACAGCTTCTAAACCTAGATAAAACACATAGAATAAAATATACTAAAACATAGAACCAAAACATTTAAAATCACTACTCAGGACTGCTGCTAAGCTTAACCAAATGCAGCCCTAAATAAACAATCTCCAGCTGTCTTCTAAAGTGAGGGGGGACTGGGTGCTCCTGTCTGGGGAGGTTGTCCTGTAATTGTGGGGCTGCCACTGAAGAGGCCCTGTCTCTTTCTCGTGTGCCCACCACATGGGGTTCTTTGATTGGTGGGACAATCAGGAGGCCCTCCTCCATGTGATCTCAATTCCCAGGCAGGACTGTGTGGGAGAAGACAGTTTGTAGCTATGTAAGAAATATTATTTTATTTAAAATATTAAGAAGGGGGGAGAAAAAGAAAGAAACAAAACACAGCCTAGCCTTTGATCCCTGTAAAAGACAAGTTGGTATTTTAATTATTTTTAGCCTGGTGGCAGTGAATAAATACCATCTAGCTCTTTTTACTCAAAACACAGTAATTTTTACTTCTGAGTCAGCCAGCTTAATCTGACTCCCACTGTCACCGTTAGTCACTTGTTTTGTAAATTGTCTCGGTGCTCCTTTGTTAAGCAGATACCAACCTGCATTCTTTTTATAGTCAGAAATGCCATGAACTTTGAAACCGACGTTATTGACATTTGAACTTGCTATTATCTGCCTTTTCATTTTTGTCTAAATCAAACTTCTCACTGTATTGCCTCAGTGTTTCATTTGGCATTGGAAATGAGTCCTGTGTCAAGGGGCTTTATCAGGAAACAAAACTACAGTTCCCATGAGGCAGTACAAGAATGCACATTTATCAATTGATCCAGATCTATGCCGACTGCCTGCCTTTGCTATTACTGATCACTGACTTAGGCAGCCATAAGGGACACAGGGAGATATCAGCAAGTCACTAAGTTTGAGGTGTTGGTATTTTGTGCGTTTAGAAATGTGGCATGCAGTGAACAGGGGATGCAGTGGGAAAGCCATAATATGAGATCACACATGTGCAGTCGCTTTTTTTTTTGCTTGACTGAGTATACACAGACTGTTTGAATGTGGGGAAACTGGTCAACTTTCAACTCTGCCTCGCTCTGTTTCCTTCCTCACTGTAGTTTTTGCCTGTCTAGGCTTCAGGGTTGCAGCCTTTTCAGGGGTCCAAAAGAGCCCCCTCCTTCCACTTTCACAAGCTGGCGGGATGGAGCCCCGTTTCTTGAATGTCATTTGTGCTGATTGCAGCTGGCAAACAGACTTTGAGTCAAACTAGCAGGTGACCAAGTCTCCATCAAAAAATCAAAAAGTCTGATGTAATCAAAGTGAAAAGGTTCAAAAGTTCCAGAATCTGAGAATATTTTTTAATTAGAAAGAGCCTGAAATGCTGCAAAGTGCAACTTTAATAATAATATTATAGTACCAAAAGTACATGTAGCCAAGTGGGGCCCTGCGAGGACTTGCAGGGGGCATCTCAATTTCTTCTATATCCTCCTGACCCATTATTTTCTCTTTCCATTTACTGGCAGCCCCCACAGGCTGTCCCCTTTCCCTGCTTCCTTCTCTTCTTCCCACCTGTGATACAACTTTCCTTGATCTGCTCCTTGGATTTTAACTTTCCATCCTTCCCTCCCCCAGACAGGCTTTCCCTGAGGAAAATCTGGGCAGGTTGCATGGTGGCTGCTGCCGGCACTGGGCCAGTGAGTCCTGCTCCATTAGAGGCTGTGATGGGATGGGACCTGTTATGTCCTGAGCTTGGATTTCATCCCCATTGCAATGCTGGTATCCTGAATGGCAATGCCTGATTGGCTACTCTGTGTAGCAGGCCAATCAGGAGACAAGGATTGTGCTGGAGGGAAGCAAACTGACTGGATGTTATCTCAGAAATGCTCAGAATATGGGCGTGGCTATGCTAGCCCGCACTGTTTAAATAAGAGCCTGTTGCTCTATGTTGTGTTGTCTGTTCTGAGCTGTTGAATCACTTATTAAAACCTGAATCACTTTGTTGAGAGTTGCCTAAGCGTCATATTTATCAGGACCCTGTCCTGGACTGTCCACCCTTGCATCTCCTCCTCTCCATGTTTTTGCTTTACAGAAACCAAGGTGTGGGAGACTCAGCAATATTGTTATAGTTGCCTAACAATCTCCAAAATGGCAACTGAAAGCTCAGTGGGTGTTTCTTTTTCTTAAAGCTGCAGGTGTTGTTTCTGTTATTTGAGGAGTTTTAATCCCCTTATGTATTTTTTTAAGATTTCAAAATTTCTGCAAATTTGGGACTTCCTTTAGATGTTTAGAGAAATCTCCCCCTGTCTGTCCCTAGCTCCATTTTGCATATTTGTTAATCCAGACTCTGAGGCCTGGTTCAGAATTAAATTTATGACAATCTTTCTATACATAAACTTTAAATCTGTAGACACATTGAAGTATAAAACATGCAATCACTGAAAAATTGAATGTAGATGTGTAAGATATATCATAGGAGACCATAAACTTCCTGTCTCAATGTCCATGCTTACTTTGACAGCGCATATACAATCAATGTAATCATCTTCAGACGTTTTCATCTGAAAATTCTGGAGGTATGAGGTCTCTGAATCATTTCATGTTTGGTAACATCAGAATATTAGTCACAATACCAAAACATTTAAATTAAGATACCATTCTTCAGACCTGCTTTCATCACAATCAATGCCACCAAACAATTTTTCAAACTCTGTTCCTTAGTATATAATTTTTCCCCATAGCCAAATTCACAGTTAGTTTCTTAAAGGCTTCCAACCAACCAAACATAGCTACAGTGCTCAACTGAGATTTCTTCTGTGGCTGTCACAACTCCTAGGTCAAGTTCTGAACAGCCTTTAAAGGACGTGTGCATACAAGCTGGGGTCCCCCATGGAATCATGGGGAAGGGGAACAATTTGGAAATGTCCCTCATTCCCACAGCCTTCCTCTCCAGAATTCTATAAACTCTCAGGACAGACTAATTCCTCCCTGGTTTTCCTTCTCACTGAAGAGCAGCTTCTCTCATGAGAATGTAAGAGAAGCCAATGGTCGATCAGGCCAATGGCCCATCCAGTCCAACACTCTGTCACACAGTGGCCAAAACCCAGGTACTATCAGAAGGTCCACCAGTAGGGCCAGGACACTAGAAGCCCCCCACCATTGCCCCCTCCCAAGCCCCAAGAATACAGAGGATCACTTGCCCCAGACCAAGAGTTCCTATCTATAGGTAAAGGTAAAGGTTTCCCTTGGCCGAAAGCCTGTTGAATCCAACTCTAGGGATGCGGTGCTCATCTCCGTTTCCAAGCCAAAGAACCTGTGCTGTCCAAAGATGTTTCTGTGGTCATGTGGCTGGCATGACTAGATGCTGAGGCACACGGAACACTGTTACCTTCCCACCAAAGCGGTACCTATTTATCTACTTGCAATTTCTTGCTTTCAAACTGCTATACCTTGTGGCTAATAGCCACTGGTGGACCTCTGCTTCAGCCTCCATATGTCTGTCCAATTCCCTCTTGAAGCTGTCCATACTTGTAGCTGCTACCACCTCCTGTTACAGCGAATTCCATGTGTTAGTAATTCTCTGGGTGAAGAAGCACTTCCTTTTATGTGTTCTAACCCAACTGCTCAGCAATTTCATTGAGTGCCCACAAATTCTTGTATTGTGAGAAAGGGAGAAAAGTATTTCTTTCTCTACCTGCTCTATCCCATGCATAATCTTGTAAACCTCTATCATGTCACCCCTCAGCTCTCGTTTCTCCAAGCTAAAGAGCCCCAAGCACTTTAACTTTTCTTCACAGGGAAAGTGTTCCAACCCTTTTATCATTCTAGTTGCTCTTTTCTGCACTTTTTCCAATGCTATAATATCCATTTTGAGGTGTGGTGACCAGAACTGCACGCAATATTCCAAATGAGGTCGCATCATCGATTTATACAGGGGCATTATGATACTGGCTGACAGGTTTCTTTTTGTAGAAAAAGCCCAGCAGGAACTCATTAGCATAACAGGCCACACCCATCAACAGAAACTCATTAGCATATTAGGCCACACCCTGACGGCATAGCTTGTTAGCATATTAGGCCACACCCCCATGTTGCCAGAAGTGTGGTCATCTAGCCACACCCACCTTTTGCTTCTTATTCTGTTTACTGTGTTTGTTGTCAAAACCCAGGACTTCTTTTTGTAGCAGGGACTCCTTTGCATGTTAGGCCACACACCCCTGATGCAGCCAGTCCTAATGAGTTTCTGCTGTTGGGTGTGGCCTATTATGCTAATGAGTTCCTGCTGGGTGTGGCCAACTCGGGAGCCAGCCGGAGCTCCGTTCCTCTGTGTTCCTGCCCAAAAATAGTCCTGCTGGCTGATTTGTTTTCAATTCCCTTCCTAATAATCCCCAGCATAACGCTGGCCTTCTTTATTGCAATCGCACACTGTTTCAACATTTTCAGCGAGTTATCTACTATGACTCCAAGATCTCTTTCTTGGTTAGTCTCTGCCAGTTCGAACCCCATCAATGTGTATTTATAGTCAGGATTTTGGCCCCAGCGTGCATCACTTTGCACTTGGCCACATTGATGCCCACTCACCTATCCTCGACAGATCCCTTTGAAGTTCCTCACAGCCCTCCCTGGTTTTCACTACCCTGAACAATTTTGTGTCATCTGCAAATTTTGCCACTTCACTGCTTACTCCCACTCCAAATCATTAATGAACAAGTTAAAAAGCATCAGATCCAGTACTAAACCCTGCAGTACCCCACTGCTTACCACCCTCCACTGTGAAAATTGCCCATTTATACTCACTCTCTGTTTCCTATTAATTAGACAGTTTTTAATCCACAAGAGGACTTGTCCTTTTATCCATGACTACCGAGTTTATTTAGGAGCGTTTGATGAGGAACTATCAAAAGCTTTCTGGAAGTCAAGGTAAACAACATCTGTTGGGTCCCCCTTGTCCACATGTTTCTTCACCCCCTCAAAGAGCACTAACAGGTTAGTGAGACAAGATCTTCCCTTACAGAACCCATGCTGAGTCTGCCTCAGTAGTTTTTGTTCATCAATGTGCCTACTAATTCTCTCCTTAATAACAGTTTCCACCAACTTACCTGGTATTGCCATCAGACTGACTGGCCTGTAATTTCCCAGATCTCCTCTGGAACCCTTTTTAAAGATGGGAGTGACATTAGCTACCTTCCAGTCCTCAGGAATGGAGATTTTAATGAAAGATTACATATTTTTGTCAGGAGATCCACAAGTTCACATTTGAGTTTTTTCAGGACTCTAGGATGTATGCCATCTGGGCCTGGTGATTTATCAGTTTTTAAGTTGTCTATCAGTCGTAGGACCTCCTCTCTTGTCACCTCAATCTGATTCAGGTCATTCAACACCCCTCCCGAAATCAGCAGTTCTGGAGTGGGCAAGCACTTCTCCTCTTCCACAGTGAAGACAGAGGCAAAAAATGCATTCAGCTTCGCAGCCGTTTCCCTATCATCCTTCAGTACTCCTTTTACCCCTTGGTCATCCAAGGGCCCCTGGCTGGTTTCCTGCTTTTAATGTATTTGAAGAAAGTTTTATTGTTGGTCTACCTTCTCAACTGTCTTCACCTGCTGGAGCATGCTACGTTCTTACTAGGCCAATTTTGTCTCCTTTGGGTTAATTTATTCAATCACATTTTTCTTCCCAACTAGCATGTCCCCAAGTATGGAGAACCCTCTGCCTTGTCTGTGGATGGTCCGTGTTTGCCACCTCATGTTTAATTTGTTTGTTTGTTAGATTTATAACCCCCCTCCCTGCCGAGGCAAGCTCAAAACAGGGACTGTCTGATAATCTCCATGCGTCCTGTACTAATCATTTGGGAGGAAGAGGGTGGTGTACCGAGATCATTCCTCACTTTGTCTCTTGAAATGTCGCCAGATGTGGGAAGCTGCATGTGTATATGAACACAGTTGCCAACTCCCAGTTGGGAAATACCTGGAGATTTGGGGGGTGGAGCCTGGGGAGGGCAGGGTTTGAGGACGGGAGGGTCCTCAGCAGGGTATATGGCTGTAGTGTCCACCATCTGAAGGCTCCATTTCTCCAGGGGGACAGATCTTGGTCATCTGGAAATCTGTTGTAATTCTTAGAAATCTCCAGACCCCACCTGGTGGCTGACAACTGTACAAAAGACTGTGGCTGATTTCCCACTACAGCTGCCTCGGTGTTGCGCTGCCATTTGCCCCGATACTATTAGTCAATTTCACACCCGAAGCCGCGGGGCTGCATTCGCCCGATTTCCCCCGCAGTTTCGTGATCCTCAAAAAACAGGATCACGAAACTGCGGGGGAAATCGGGTGAAGCCGTGGGTCAAAATGCAGCCCCGCAGCTTCAGGTGTGAAATTGATCAATAATGTTGGGGCAAATGGCAGCGCAACACCGAGGCAGCTGTAGTGGGAAATCAGCCTGTGTGTATTGGGGTTCTGTGATTTGCCATTGTCATCGCACTCCCCCCCTCCAATCTCTGCATATTGATTTATACATATCCCTCATCAAACAGCCATAATCAATGCTAGTAGTATACGATCAGTGTTATTTATTCATTGTGCTTGAGTATACATGGCCACCTGATGACACTAATGGTGCTGAGAGATAATGGCCTTTCAGTCTCTGTGGGAGGGTTGCCAACCTCCAGGTGAGCAAACGTAGAAAAACATTATATATCTAGTAGAAAAGTCCACAGCTATAGAGACAGGTTCCAATGCTGTAGACTATCTTGCTTTCTGATGAGAGACTGATGAGAGATGCAGCAGTTGTCAGTGATGAGAGATGCAGCAGGCTGTTTTGCTTTCCAAAAAGAGATGCAGCAAGCAGGCAAAAATTGCATGTTTTGAGAGATTTGTCTTCAGGCAAAGTTATTTTTCCTGGAACCAAAGCTCACAATGTTACAATGCACAAGTCAACAATTCTATAGAAGCCTTCTCCTTTATATATACTAGATAGATAATGTTCTTTAGGTTTTTGTACTATAATTAATAAGATCCACTAGGGTCTCTATTGTATTTAAGTACATGATTTAAATCAATATATGAAGACATAATAGCATAATAATATTGTGTCTTTTGTTCTAACGCAGTGTTTTTCTGCGTTTGCTCAACCTCGCTGTGCTTCCCATGTGTTTGTTGCTGAACCTCCAGGTGAGGCCTGTAGATCTCCTGGAATTACAGCTGAACTCCAGATGACATAAATCAGTTCCCTTGGATAAAATGGCTGCTTTGGAGGGTGGACTCTAGGGCATTATACTCTGCTGAGCATGCACACGAAAGCTTATACCCAGAATTAAACTTTCTTGGTCTTAAAGGTGCCACTGGACTTGAACTTTATTCTAAACCTGAATATCTGAAAATCTCTCATGCCGTTCCGTCTACTGAATTTTCTGGTTAATGAACCAAGCAAGCCATCTAAATCTAGACTCAATATGCAATAATTTCATTTTTTTTAAAATTGAATCTGTTGTGAAAATATTTTAGCCCATTGTGGTGCTTCTGCTGAGTCTGCACAGGTTCCTCTGGCATAGACTGAGCACGTGGTCCGTGAAGAGACTGGCGTGTGGCTTATGAACCCCGTAATTAGTTCCTACTTCTAAGCCGTAATTAAATCTGCTACTTCTGCTCTGTTGATTCATTTTACTTTGCTTGTTTAATGGCTCAGCTGAAGACGTTTTTATCGCTGGGACTGAGACGTCTTATTCAGACAAAGAAAAGAGCATAATCCATTATTTTCTCCAAGAGCAGTATTACAGGAATGAAGAGTAATACAACATGAATTGGCTGTGGTGATACATCTTGCTGATCAAATGAAACAGATTAAGCGACATTCGCGACTAAGGGGAAAGAATGGCTTTCCGTTTTATAGGCTTGTTCCAAGAACTACTCGTGTCAAATTTTGAACCCAAATGCATCTAATTTTGAGCTGCCTTCAGAGCCAGGAATTAAATAGAAGGGGCTTTTGGTGTTTAGAAGAGTAGTAATTATATGTAAAGCAGGAAATCTACCAATTGTTCGAGTGACAACAGAGGCTTTTTCATATATATATGAGAGAAGTAGAAGCTTGATGTAAGAACATGTTCTTAGTAGGTTGGATGAAATCCCCAGTGAGAGGAAAAAGGCTTAAGTTTATGGCTCTTTTTTGTAATAGAACAAAAGACGGTTGTAGAGGTGTACAAGATTATGGCTCTCTTCCACCAGTGGGGGTGCTTTCCATTGGTGGAAGGAGCCAGAGGGGTGGATGGCTCCTTCTGCCGGAAGAAAGTGATTCTGTTGGTAGAACTGTTCAGCTTGAGACCAATAGCGCCTTAGAGACAAACGAGACTTTCGGGTTATATGTTTTCAAGAGTAAAAGCTCCTCTCAAAAGCTTGTACCCTAACGCTCTCATTGGTCTCCAAGGTGCTACTCAACTCAGATCTAAGTGTTTTACTGCAGACCCTCTGAAACTGTTGTTGTGGGTCAGCAAGGGCTTAACAGTAGTGAGCCAGCCGTGAATTAACAGAAGTTGACCAGCAAGAGAATGAGATGCAGGCTTTTCAGGATTCGCAGCCAACAGCTGCTGCAGAGCCACTGACACCCTCCAGCCTTGATTCAGCAGGTGAGCCTCAGTTAGCCATTCCCAGGCCACCAGTATCTCTTACGCCCTTAGAGTACTGCAGACAGATGCTGAGAACAGAGCTACAGGCAAGAAGGCTGTTGTATAGTGGGTTAGACGCATAATGAAACCACAGACAATGATGTAGTGATCAGTATGGTTCGCTATTATACAACGACAAGTTACCTGGCCAGATGGCCAACTATATACAAGCGAAGGGGAACACCCCCTGGTGCCATTGGCGGGTTTGAATTCCCGCTGCCGTTCCCATTGGTTCCCCTAAGCTGGAGCCAGGAGCCCCAGTCCCATTGTTCTCCGGGACTCAAGCTCAGGCTCCTTCGCTGACGGCCTGTAGTGGTCAGCAGACACAACACCCCTCCCCCCATAGTTCAGACCTTCCCTTGGGGACATAGTCCTTCAGGTATGCCAGGGTGCAGCGTTCCCTAGTGGACCGCTGTGGTGCTGGAATAGGGGCTTCTCCTCCGTTGGGTAGAGGCTGTGCAGGAGGAGCTGCCGCTTCTTCTCCCAACTCTGGGGCGGGAGGCGCCGACGTCCGCTCATCTGGCGATCTCTTCTGAGTTGGGGCTGTGGCGTTGTGTTGGGCCACCTCCTTGGGGTCCCGTTCCCTTCCAGGGCTCCCCACCACTCCAGGGGTTTCACGCTCACCCTCATGAGTTGGAAGCTCACCTCCGTCCGAATGCAGGTGTCGCCTTAGCTGGTCCACATGGCGCCGCAGTATCTGGCCACAGTCTGTTGACACCTCATAGGAGACTGGTCTGGTGACATGGATGATTCTACCAGCGACCCATTCCGGGCCCCTGCCATAGTTCCGCACAAACACCGGGTCTTCCAGGAAGAACTCCTGCGGTGCCTCCCGCAGCTCGGTCTTGTTACGTGCCTCGGGAGCCTGGTTGGGGTGCAAGCGGTCCAGGAGGATTGCAGGTCTCCAGCCCATGAGGAGCTCTGCGGGGCAGTGGCCACTCATAGGGTTGGGTGTCATCCGGTTCGCCAGGAGGAACCTTGCGATGTGAGACTCCCAGTCCCCTTCGGTCAGGTGGCTGAGCGCTTCCTTTGCTGTGTGGACCATACGTTCCACCTGACTGTTCGTTGCAGGGTGGAATGGTGCTGACTGGACGTGTCGGATCAGATTGTCCCGTAGGAACCGCTGGAACTCCTCAGACGTGAACGCTGAGCCATTGTCCAAGACGATAGTGTCCGGCAAGCCATGTGTGGCAAAGATTTTCTGGAGGGCTCGGATGGTGGTGCTTGTGGAGGTGGTGGAGACATCACTCACCTCCAGCCACTTGGAGTACGTGTCCACCGTTACCAGGAACGTCAACCTGTGGAAAGGCCCGGCGAAGTCGATGTGAAGCTGGGACCATGGGGTCCTTGTTGACTCCCAGGCTTGTGTGGGCGTGCTCGGAGGGTTCGGCCGGACCTCCTGGCAGATTTGGCATCGTTTTACCCAGGCCTCTATTTCACCATCCATGCCTGGCCACCAGACGTAGCTCCGGGCGAGGGCTTTCATCCTCATGATGCCGGGGTGCGCCTCATGCAGAGCCTTCAGGACCTGGTGCCGGAGCACGCTGGGAACTACAACCTGGTCCCCTCACAGCAGGCAGCCCTTGTGCACCGACAGTTCCTCTTGCCATGTTGTGAATGCGCTGAACTCCGGGCCCGCTGGGGTCGTAGGCCACCCCCTCACCACCCAGCTGAGAATCCGGGAGATGATGGGGTCACAGGCTGAGTGGCAGGCGACGTCCGCGAGCTGGAGGGGGGCGTCTGGAAGACTTTCCATCTGGAGGACGTGGTGAGCTCCTCCCCCTCATCCGGCAGGGGCAGCCGGCTCAGCGCTTCGGCATGGCCCATTGCCTTGCCCGGCTGGTGTTGCAGGGTATAATTGTAGCCTGCCAGGAAGATGGACCACCTCAGGACCCAAGGGGAGAGAACCTGAGGCGTCCGGCGATCTGCCGCGAAGAAGCCCAGCAGCATCTGGTGGTCCGTGGTGATTGTGAAAGGGCGGCCGTAGACGAAGTCTTGGAACTTTTTTACCCCGGCCACGATTGCCAGTCCCTCGCGGTCTATCTGGGCATAGTTCTGTTCAGCCGCAGATAGGGTCCGCAAGTAGTACGTGACTGGGACCTCTCGGCTGTCTGGGAGACAGTGTACCAGCACGGCTCTCACCCCGTACGGAGATGCATCACAAGCCAGGACCACGGGCAGGGACTCGTCGAAGTGGGACAGGACAGAGTTCGAGATTAGTAGGGCCATGACGGTCTGTAACGCGGCTGCCTGGCACAGGCCCCAGACCCAGGGCGCCTTCTTGTCGAGCAGCCAGTGAAGGGGTTCACCTATCACCACCTTGTGGGGGAGAAAGGCGTGATAGAAATTAAGGAGTCCAAGGAAAGCCTGGAGCTCCGCCTTGGAGGTCGGGGTGGGAGCCTCCACGATGGCCTTCACCTTATCCCGTGCTGGGTGTAGACCATCTGCGTCCACGGTGAAGCCTAAGAAGTCCACTAAGAAGTGGTTCTGCACGGCCTGGACGATCTCCTCGAACGTGCACTCCTCCACCTTCTTGGGCGAGAGCAGGTACTGGGCCAAATCCACGATCACTGGGCTGCAAGAGCAGAGTAGCAAGCCTCTTTTCCGGTCTTCGTCCGTGATCTGGTAGAACACGAGGGCTTGCTGCAGACCCGTAACCCAGGCTTCCCATCGCTGGGGCTGGGAGGCGTCGAATGGTGGCAGCAGCCTGGATCCTGGAGCAACGGCCATTGTGCTAGTCGGCAGCTGAGACATGGCTCTTGGTTCACCCTCAGAAGTGCTCATGTGCGAAGCGCGTGGAGCGGTGGAGCGAGTCTTCGGTAGCGTTGTCCGACAGCCTGGCTGGAGCGCTCAACAGGATCCCATCCTCATCGCCATTGTCGTATAGTGGGTTAGATGCATAATGAAACCACAGACAACGATGTAGTGATCAGCACGGTTCGCTATTATACAACAAGACAAGTTACCTGGCCAGATGGCCAACTATATACAAGCGAAGGGAACACCCCCTGGTGCCATTGGCGGGTTTGAATTCCCACCGACGTTCCCATTGGTTCCCCTAAGCTGGAGCCAGGAGCCCCAGTCCCATTGTTCTCCGGGACTCAAGCTCAGGCTCCTTCGCTGACGGCCTGTAGTGGTCAGCGGACACAACAAAGGCAGAGTGCACGACTCCTGGCCCGACGGCAGCTGCTTGCTGATGACAAAGATGAGTATTTGCAGAATTACTTCTGAGCAGCTGGCTGCAAGCATGACCGTTATGCATGGGGCTATAAAAAGCAGGCAAGAGAGGCAGTCAGGTGTGGACGCAATGCGTACAATAGATGCTAAGCCACTGACTCTGCCTTGCCTAATTCTTGGAAGCCTGATCTTGGACTGAACGACCTTGCCTAGCCTGACTTCTAAAACTTGGGCTGGCTCATCCTCTGCGTGGCCCTAGGCTTGCCTGCTTGCTGGCCCCTTGCAGAGTCTGGGTCTGCCCCAGGTGGTACCCCTGCCACTTGTGTGTGGCTGATGGTGACTCTGCTCCTTTCCTCCCTCCCTCCATCCAGCAGAGGGGAGGACAGAGGCAGGTCTGGCCTAGCCCTCGCCACCTTCTTGCCTCATTGGAAGAGGGTGGTGAAAAGGCAGGTGATGACTTCCTCCTGTGCTATTGCACAGGGAATGAGGAGGGCGAGTACCAGTTTGCCACCACACTCAGAGCTAGGAGGGGGATACCGCCTTGGCATGGTTCTGGGGGTGGGGGAGGATGGCAAGTGCCATCTGGGCATGATGGGGCAGGTCATGGAGTGGCTTGAGTGCCGTAGCCTAGGGTACCCAGAAGGCTTCTGCTGGCCCTGGTAGAAAGCCTAGAGATGACCCCCCCACACCAGATCCCCCCTCCAGAATTTAAAGGCCATTGGATCCCCCTGCAAGATCTGCAAACACAGCACCGCTGAAAGAAGGCGTGATTTCACTCCTTCCCCTTCTTTGATGCAGCCTGCTTCATGTGGTTGTTCTTCCCTGACCCAGGAATTATCTTGGGGGGCTGGAAAGGGCTGCCAGTCTGAGGACAGACATAGTAAAACTCCACCTGACTTCCATGCACACACAGCTGGAGACAGTCCCTGCATCGTCATCTGGGCTTTTTACTATTTGGCGTACGTCTGTAGTTGAATCAGCTGCTGGTTTGATGGCAGTTCAACACAGAATTTTATAACCGGGTGCAGAAATGGGACAACTCCCTCCTCCCTCTTCCAACATGACTGAAACACAAATTTAAAAAATCATCCTCCCTCAAAGCTAGCGGGTTGGTTTGCATTGCAGCGTGAAACTGCTCCCACTGCTCTGCTTCTTGCAACAAGGTCCCAGTCAGGGCAATCGAATGTGGCAGCGCTGGGCTGAAATTGGCATCAACATGTCTCTCAAAGTTGTATCCAATCTCTACAGTGCTAATGAGATTCTCCAGAAGGCATTTGGCCTGGCTGGGTGCCTCTAATACCTTAGAACAAGGAGTTGGCCTGCAAAGACTTGGAGGTGGAAGGGATGCCCCCCCCCCCCCCGCAGAGGCTGACTCTCCGTTCTGCTCTCCTCCCACATTGTGGGCTCTCCCTCCCCCTGCAGGTTCTTGTTTTCTCCTGAACTGCCCACAGGTACATTCATCATTGTTCCTCCCCCCCAGCAAGCTTCTATGGAGTGAAGATTTGAACCTGGGTCTCCCGGATCTTATAGTGACACTTCAACTGCCACCCCAGAGTGGATGTTTCGTGTTCTACTTTATCTCATCATGACATTGTATTACGCGTGTCTTAATTAAAGTACTGCTGTAACCAGTATGCACTGCCATAATAACCCACACTGTACAAGGGGCATCACTAAATGTAACACAGACATTTCAAAATAGCAATAAGTAATTTGATAATAGAACAAGTGTTTGAGTCCAGTGGCGCTTTCGTGTGCATGCGCAGTTCTTCAGATAAGTAATTAAGCTTTCAATTAGGATTTAGTTTTATTAGTTTCATAGCCGTTTGATGAGCTATGAACGATTAAAACAACTATTCTTTCTTGTAATTCATATTACTGCTGGGAGAGTTTACCGTGAAGATTATAATGTATCTGTTTAAAACTTCACTATGCCACCTTCCCACCCAAATAGGGCCCCAAAGGCAGTGAACATCAAAATGTTAAAGCATTTGAGATATTAAGCAGCATTTTATATACAATATTTAAACAATTCAGTAAAACATAAAAAAACCCACTAATGGGGGGAGGTCCAATAACAATTATCCAGGGTAAACCAAACAAACAAAAAAGTCTTCACCCGCTGGTGGACAATAACAATAGAGGGAGGCAGGCGGATCTCCCTGGAGAGGGAGTTCCAAAGTTTTGGTGCCATGACCGAGAAGGCCCTGGCCATTGTGTATCAGCTGTAGTTTCCGGATTGTCTTCAAGGGCAGCATTTCTAGATGTTACCGGGGCATGCACCACAGTGGCCAGGTTTTTTCTGCCCCAGGAGTGCCACAGCTGGCTCCCTACCCAGAGGTAGTAAAAGGCAACCCTGGGCACAGCTGCCACCTCTTTATCCAGCAGGAGGCCTGGGTCCAGGAGCAAACCCAAGCTATGAACCTGCTCCTTTAAGGGAGTGCCGTGTCACCCAGAACAGGAAATATCCCAGTTCCTGGGTCAAATCTTCTCTTCACCAGTAGCACCTCCATTTTGTCAGGACTACATTTCAGTTTGTTAGGTCTCATCCATTCCAAAACTGCTTCCAGACCTGTTCATGGTTCCCAGAACCTCCCTGGGATCTACTGGAAGAGTGAGACAGAGCTGAATGCCATCTGTATATTGGTGGCATAACGCAGCCCAAATCTCCAGATGACCTCTCCCAGTGACATTATGTGGATTTTTTAAAGCAAGGGGAAGAAGATGGAACCTTGTGGGGCCACATAGGCCAGAAGCCAAGAGGCTGAGCAGCAGCAGCAGCAGCAACTCAGGCACCAAACTCAGAAACCTACTTTCAAGGTGGAACCATTGCAGAACGGGGCTTCCCGGTCTCAATCCCAAGGCAGTCTAGCAGGATACCATGATTGGTGAGATCAAAAGCTACTGAGAGGTCCAGGAGAATTAACAGGGTCATCGTCCACCTGTCCTTCTCCCAGTGCAGGTCATCCACCAGGGCAACTAAAGCCATTTCAACCCCATGATCAGGCTTGAAACCAGATTGGAGTGGATCAAAACAGTATGCTTCCATCAAGAATCTCTCAGGTTGCTCAGCCACCACTTCTTCAACCATCATTAGGTTTTCAAGGCAAGAGATGAGCAATGTTTTGTTATTGCCTGCTTCCATGTCACAACTCTGGAGTTCCCTGGTGGTCTCCCATCCAAGTCCTAACCAAGGCTGACCCTCCTTAACTTCCAAGATCTGACAAGTTTGGGCTAGCCTGGCCCATCCAGGTCAGGGTGTGGCCTTCTTTATGGGGGCGTTTAAAAGTTTGCTGAGAAAATATATGTGAATGGTCCTGAGTAAATACTCAGTGGCTTACAATCACTACTGAAAATCCAGTGAAACGTGCAGTGATTGTCAAACTGTACAAATGTACCAGTTGAACTGTTAATTGTGTCTGGGGTTTTGAAGTAGCTGGATGACCGGATGGTTCCTTTGAAGGAAGGAAGTTCAGTGGGTGGAAAGGTTACAGAGCAAACTGAGAACCATGTGGCTCATGGCTGGAGATGCATGCTGAGGTCAAAGCTTGCCCCAATGTGCTTGGCCTCTGGGTATTGTCTGCCCAAAGATGTAATTTTGGACTCAGTGGCTTTCTGATAGCTGTTGAACCTGCCATTGAAAACACATTTGGTGGTTTTTATTTATGGCTGAAATTGCAGCATTGCTGAAGGATTTGGTATAGTTCGAAGGAGGCTGAAGTTGGTTCCTTATTTTTAGTTCCTTATTCATTCCTTGTTCATGACTTATTCATGAATCCATCCAGAAACACTGAGGAGAGTTGGAAAGCTCTGAAGCCCAAAATAAGGTCTGGACCAACACATATCATATACCCCCAGGTTCACAGGACTCTCCCCTTCAATCTCCTTAGAAATAGAGGCACTCCAAATAGAAGCTTGTGGTGCCAGAACCAGTGTTTTGACCAGGCAGTGCTTTATGTCTCCTTGCAGAGGACAGTCCCCAGAGCGTGGTGAGATGTCATTTGGTGTGGTTCAAAGATTGTTTTGGGGTGCAGCCTGGCCCCAGTGTCTGCCTGTGTGATTTTCCTATGGGCACCCCACTTTGGAGCAGCTGGCAGAACAACCATGCTTTGGACCAGGAAACAGGATATGTCTTCTTCAAGGGGAGAGTCCTGTGAACCTGGGGGTGTATTCAGTTCAGTTAGCCTTTATTGGCATAAAAATACCTTAAAAGAGGACTACTATAAAAGAGAAATATACATTTAAAACCATATAGAACCATACATATAGAGCCAAGCATTTTACCGACTACATAATATTGCATAATGTTGCATAAAACAATTACTCATTTGGTAGTTTCCTGGCATAGCTTTATTGCTGATTGTAAAAACATGATATGTGTTGGTCCAGATCTTATTTTGGGGTTCAGAGCTTTCCAAATCTCCTCAGAGTTTCTGGACAAATTCATGAATAAGTCACGAAAAAGGAATGAATAAGGGACCAACTTCAGCCTCCTATGTTTCGAGGGAACTGACCGCCTCCATGAACCAATTTTATTGTAAGCATTTTGTGAAATATTTGCATATGTCATCATGAGTGGCAGTCAGACCGTTTCTTATTATCGTAGGGCACTTATTACCCTGCTTTGTTTGTTGGCATTCTGTTGCATGAGAGTCTCTGAAAAACCTGAAAGATTATCTTGGAGCAGGGCTTTAGGAGTGTGATACTGCCAGATGATTATCCTTTATGACTGACAACTGGGTACTGGTTTGGGGAATCTAGCCGGGACAGGAATAGCACATTAATTAGCCGGGTAATGTATGGGCAGAGTAGAAGAGAAGCAATGTTAGATGCATTTGTACTTCAGTTCCCCAAAAAAGGCCTTTTAAGTTTTCCTCCACACCTTAGATCTCAAACTAAAACACAAAATCAAGGTAAACAGCTTATGACATCAGTGGGTGTCAGGTGGACCCAACGCTTATAGCTTTAATCCAGTCTCTAGAAAAGCTTTTCCCCCCTCCCAGTGCCAGTGGAGGCATGTTCAGCATCACAAAAAAGCAGTTGCTGCTGAAATACAGCACTGTCAGCACAGCCACCTGCCTGCCAAACTTCTTGATTAGCCAAAGATGTGCATCCATTTTAGCTCCAATCGGTTAGCAAAGTATTGAAAAGGATGGGGTGGAGTTGTACCTCACCGTGTAACAGTAGCACATGTAGAAATTATTCAGGTGGGTCGCTGTGTTGGTCTGAAGCAGCAGGACAAAGTCTAAGTCCAGTGGTACCTTTAAGGCCAACAAGGTTTTATTCAGAGTAGAAGTTTTCATGTGCACGGGCATTTCTTCAGATATAGTGAAACAAGACATCCTCAACCATTACAGATAGTGGGGGGGGTAGTTGTCAGGAAGGGCTAGTTAGAGTTGAGATGCATAAGTAACTGGGTGATTATAGCTGAGATTGGATTAAGGGGGTTGGTAAGATCTGTGAATAGCAATAAATTAGCATACAAATGCAAGAGTTAAGAAACAGATGTGAGAACTGAGTTTGAGTCAAAGTGTGGTAAAAATTAAGTTTCCCGTTTAGACACACTTCTGCGTGTGGGATGCGGCACACTATTTGTACTGATGGTTTAGCATCATTTAAATGCACATGGTACTTTAGAGAACAAAACAAGCACAAAGGACTTCAAGGAACTGGCAATCAAGAGGGAAACACAGGAAGGAGCAGGGTGGCCGTGTAGGCAGAGCCTGGGGTCCTTCCACCTCCTTCCTGTGTTTCAGGTAGGGCTATAGCCCTATGCAGCTCAGGTCTTTTAATATATCCAAGAGAGGGAACTGAAACGTATGTATGTGTTTATTTTTATTTACATCATTCTCCTCTCCTCCATTTTATCCTCACAACAATCATGTAAGGAAGGTTAGGCTGACAGAGTGTGACTGGCCCAGGGCCACCCCGCAAGCTTCCATGCCGCAAATGGGAAATCGAACCTGGGTCTCCCAGATCCTAGTCCGACGCTCTAGCCACTGCACCACACTGGCTCTCTGGGTGAGCCTTTCTCACATGACTGAACACTATTCCCCCACCCCCCATTACTGATATATGAATTGGTGCCTTTAGAGGGAAAGGGGTGTTAAAGACAGTGGTACCCAGGGATGGATGTGAGTGAAAGCAGTCCTGTTTGTGTGGGTTTTGTTGTGCTTGAAAATAAAGATGGGGGGAGATGGGTTAAGCGAGTATTCCCAGAAAAGGGGGATTTGGAAAGAAACAGATGGAACCGTGTAGAATGCTCTGAAAATACCTTTTTAGAAGAAAAATCTCAATCATGTTTAGCTTTATATAAAAAAATAGCTGTTTAGTGGTGTGATGGCCACCGTGCAAATTTGGGCGCTGTGGCAGAGGATTCAGTGCCCATTAGCCAAAGTAAGGTCTGTGCTTAATCCTCCATGTGTCAGTTTAAGATTTGTGGCAGACTATGAGCTTTCGTTTGTATCTGAAGAAGTGAGCCGTGACTCACGAAAGCTCTTCCCCTGCCACAAATTTTTGTTAGACTTTAAGATGCTCCTGGACTCCTGCTCTTCGGTATCTGAAGAATTGAGCCGTGACTCATGAAAGCTCATCTCCTGCCACAGATTTTTTTTAGACTTTAAGGAGCTGCTGTTGGACTCTAAGGTGCTTGCTCTTTTCGACTGCTGCAGACAGACTAATGCCGCTACCTATCTTGATCTGTGTATCAGCTTGGCTTCCTTTGGCAGAGATGTGTCCCTTTATACAATAGCCTTTGCAAAGGACCCTAATTAAGGCCTGCTAATTCATCCTGGGTGCCTTCTGGGAGGAAGTTGACAGGTCCTCTGTGTGGGGCCGGGGTCCGTTCTCCTTTTCTGAGTTCCCGCCCGCCCCCTTCCCTCTCTCTCCCTGGTCCGCATCTCTGTCCAGCTCTTACAGCTCAATTGCAAGAGGATGTGACATTCCAGGCCCCTTGACAAGCGCCTTTGTTTAGCCATATTTATAGCAAAGGCGACTGCCCTGCCCTCCGGCCGCCTGGCCCCCCCCCCAAGCAGATTTGAAGCAGAAACTCCTCTCATGTGGCACTAATTGAGATGATTGGTGGAGGGGGGCGGGGGGGGCTGTGAGCTCATGCTGCCTAACTCTGGCTTATCTGCTGTGGGCTAAACCGGTGTGGGGGGTGGGGAAGAAGACGATGCACATCTTTCCCCTCATTCCAGCAGGGCTCAGGACTAACCCGGCCATCTGTCCACCACCCTTGGAACTGGAACACGAAACAGAGAGAGTCTGCACCCCAGCCCTCCAACTTCCACAGGACAAAAAAGAGAAAATTGGTTCAGGGAGAAACTCCAGTGGGAGAACTGTACATGACGGGACAGGCTCCGGGACTCTTGTGCCAGGTCAGTCCAAAGGTGCCCAGTCACATGTGTTCCTCAGCACATCTGTTTTCTGGGCTAGGGTTGTTGTGGTCGAGGCGCACCGATAACATTTGGCTCCCAGCCTTAAGTCTCGAAAAGGCAAGAGTCTCCTCAGTGCTGCTGCGTCTCTGAGTTCCTGGCACTGCTGCCAGCCACGCAGCCCACTGTTGGGGCGGTGGAGCTCTTGCTGAGGGTTTAGAGTAGCAAGTTGCTAGAAGAGCAGTTTGGGTTTTCCATGATTGTGACCGATCATTTGGAGGTGAGCCGGGCTGTGTTAAGATATGTATTAGGAGTTGGCATCCAAGATGTGGTGGTTTTGCTGAGGTGAGTAACCCCCTCACTTCACTCTTTTGCCTGAGGATCTGAACGCTGTGATATTGTGCTTAAAATGTTAACACCAATCCAAGACGGAAGAAAGAAAGCTTTTCAGGAGCTGTAATGTGCTTTGAAAGTAAAGAAGTCGGGGTATGTGCTGCGATCAGGCAGAAATGTGAAGCTGGAAGCTAGCAGTGCCCATTGAGGAGTCTTACTTCTTTGGAATTAAGTGGGAATTACCTTGGTCTGTTTCTGAAAAACTACATCCAGATTAAAAACTATCTTGTCTAATAAAAATTGTTGTTGAAAATGGATGGAAATATTTTTTAAAAAATCATCTCTAGGTTTGTGGATTTTTGCACTAAGACAGACTGCAGCAATTAACCAATTAGTATAATATATCTCGGCCAAATGTTTGTCCCTTACGTGTTGTGATATTATTTTATATGACTACAATCAGTATTTTTTATTGTAGTTGTTTTTTACCTCAACATGTTGCTACAATATAACTTTGAGTGTGCAGCTAATACTAGCAGGTTCAGTATCAGTATGCATCTTTTAAAAAACAGAATTTATAGTGGTTTTAACTTCTGAACTGGCAAATTACTTTTTTCTTACTGATTTAAAAAAAAATCTCCTTAGTTTAAAACTATTTCAAGTACTTGGCATCATTTTTTAAAAAAGAAATTCTCCATGGTTAACCAAAATGTGAACAAAAATCAGACTGTGAAGGAAATTTTAAAGCGGGAATAGCCAGCCATTGGGGCAAGAAAATGTGACATTTCTCTTGTCTCTAATTACAAAAAATGTTATGTTCTGCATTCAGTCCATGTTGGGCTTTTGGGCAGGAGAGCGATTTTTGTTTTTGTAGGGATATGCGAGAGAAAATGAACTGTTTTCAAAATACGGAAATGGAACATCTCACGCCCCCAGAACTGTCGTGATATTGGTTTCACATGTTTCAGCGTGCAGCAGTAAAGGCACAAAACAATTGGCTTTTAGTAAAACCAGCATTACTATTCACCAGTATGTCAAAAACAGCAAAAAATGACCAAAAAGCTTAAAGCTGTGTAAACAACAGAACTCAGTGGCACGTGGTACTATGCATTTGTCAGAGGGATAGTATTTTCATGGCACCCATTTTGATACTGTTAGTATATAAAAAAAATTTTTGGCTTCTGTAAAGAAGTCCTATCATGACATTTTCTTCTATTTGTCCTCCATATATTATATAATTAGCATTGCTTTTTATGTAGCTGTCGGAAAGTTTGATCTTTTTTTTAATGAAACAAAATTGAGATAATGTTTTGGTAAGCTGTCGTCCTGTTCAGCCTTGTTGGATATTTTAAAGCATGCTTGATGATCGCTGGAAAAAAAATTAACTGAACTGTAATATGACAAAAAGCAGTGAAAGGCCTGTGTCCTACATTGATTGTGGCAGTTTTAAAAGAAACAGGACAACAGGATTTAAGAAGGACGGGCCATGGAGAAACTCCTTCCTTCTGAGGGGTTATTGCCCTCTCTCAAAGATAGTGATGTTCTCAAGGTAATAATTGACGGGGACGCAGGTGAGGCGGTATACAACTAGCATACCTTACTGAAGGTTTGAGGGGAAAATATATCTCTGCTTAGTTTTACATAGAGTGTACTTCACAGATAGAAAGATCTCTTTGTTTGGAGAATCGGTCTGTGTGGTGTCAGATGGCTGCTTCATGACCAGAAAAAGAGCAACAGGATACTTGTTAGTAAGAGAAGTTTTATCAGCTGAAGAGGTGGAAGGCCAAGTAGAAAATTCATGGTGTGAGACTGTTAGAAGAGCGTGTCAATTTCTGGCTAAGAGCAGCCTTCAGAAAGCTTTGTTATGATGGGAATTGCGCTCTTTGTAAACCATTACCCTAGAAGTTTTAATTTTTTTTTTAAATGCAACATTTTACAATGGCATTATTTATTTGTGTGATAAATGTATAGCTAACCAACAGTTTTTGAAACGGTACATAAAAAGTTAGCAATATAACAGTTTAATGCAAGTATATCTAAACAATAAAACAGATACTAGTGCGGTAGATCGGGACTCATAACGTAGCTATTAAATGCAGTTTGGCGGGGAAGGAAAAATCTTAGGTTACTTTGGGATGACAGGAGGGAGAGGCCCAGGTGGTTTTCTAAAACAAAAAAACAATATTCATGACAAAGTTCAGAACTGGGAAAGCTGCATCAGTGTACAGTCAACAAGGCATAAATGTCTCTACATATACATCGTCACAGCATCGAGACGCACATTTTCAGTATTATTTGCTAAGGCTGCTATCCTAGAAGAGAAAATGCACTTTTAAGACCTTACAGAACAAATGATTCTAAATATAAGCAAGTGGCTAAGGCCAATTAAGGATCAATTATGGTTGCGTTAAGATTTGCTTCTTAGATATTTTGATCTAAGAAGGATTTTTTTTCCGCCTGTGTCCCTGTCAATAAGAAAAATCAACAGGAGAGGAGAAAATGGGTCACTTGGGTTTTAGGATTAAGCAGTAAATCCTGAGTAGATAAGGTTTAGCTGAGAGGCTAAGGTTTATGCTCTCCATTTAGTTAATGAGGAGTGTTTTCTTTTCTTTTTTTTTAAGTCTCTCTCTTTTTTTAAGACTATGTATGAGAGGATTGGGGAGAGCTGCTGTATTGTGCTTTCTGATAGATACTACATAGGACCAACATTTTAAAAAAAGAAATAAGTGAAGAAGGCTTTCATTTTTAAAATGCCAGCGCAAACAAAGAAAATTTGAATTAAATTCTAGAATATGTAGCGTTTAAATACTGAGGGAGGCTTTAAAATATGTTTCATATGTTGCTAAACATACAACAAGAAAGACCTGAGAGTGAGGTGGGCGGTGGCTATTGTGAAAGACATCCGTGAGCAAAGATGATCTTGTCCAGCTGTAACACCGTTTTTTTCTGACTGATGGAGTCATACTGACAATCGACATGACTGAAGTTGCTTCCAAATCATTCTATGTAGAGAGAATTCCAGGTCCTTTCCTCCCTATGTCTCTGCTCAAATAACAGCCTCACGTTTTTGTCTGGTCCCTCTTGGAGATGTAGAAAAGTCAGTGCCCTGCCCATATGAGCATATCAGAGACGTCTCTTGTATTGTTTACAAGATGGCCACTTTAAGAATTAAAGGAAGCTCAGTGAGTCCTTTTTGTCCATGGGTTCTCTTTCCAGTTAGGGTTGAAACCACTGTGTCAGGCATTCCTTTCGAGCACCCTGCAGACAAGGACTCCTGGCTAGCAGCAGAGGCAAGTTCCAAACTCCTCTCTCAGGCTGAAACAGCAAGTGGATCTCTTGGGCCTGATTTCCTTAAGAAGAAGAGCAATTTCACCTCGCCCCCCCCCCCGGCTGCTTTCCCTGAAATAGTGGGGAAGGTATGGGTCTGAGTGTATTGCAGGACTGTTGTAAGGTTTTGTTGACTGGAAGTTTCCTCGAGCTGCCGTATAGTGAATAAAGTTCTGGACTGACAAAGGCAGTTCTTACCTGGAGTTCTGTAATGCCTGCCACTGGCTCAGGAGCTCATCATGTGAACTGGCTGTAAATGAGGGAGAGTAAAGGACATAGTGTTATAAGGGGGTAGTCGTGCTTGCTGTTTAGCAGGGGAGTCCCAGCCCTTTCCGGGAGATCTTTGGCGCGTCATCGCGTTGGGCACATTGGGGGTGGGATCCAGAGGTGATGTCATCACTTATGTGATGCCGGCATTTTGGGGGTGGGGTTCCCCCCGGCGGCCCAATCCAGGCCAGTGGGTAATGGACCTATCAAGCGGGGGTTTCCCCACCCACCCCCCGGGGGGACCTGGCAACCTTAGATCGTTTGTGTTGATGCTACCCTCATCAGCATTCTGGAATTAAAGAAATTATTCCATTGCAACTCCCCTTCTATCTGCTGGTCCTTCGGGGGATTGCTACACTGCCAGCAACATGTAAGAAGCAGGGAGCTGGTCAGGATTGCTCCCCCGAAGGACCAGCAGTGTAGCCTGGACCTCCTTCCCTCTTGCTCCTGATTGGTGGCAGAGAGCAGGGCCTGGTGGGCGGGAGGGAATCCCCTGCCTTCGGGTTGTGCCTGTGAACACCAGTGGAGTTTTGGGAGGGAGTGGAGAGCGCCACTCCAAAATGGCTGCTGCAGAAGTCAGAGCCAAATGCTACAACAGCTTCCACAGTAAACGGGAGCCAGATGCAATGCCTCCCTCGCCACTTTGCAGCCGTGGGAGCCCCTTTCATTTGAATGAGGGGAGCTAATAATAAGCCCCGCCTTACCATGGCTTCGCCCATTTTCTGAAAAGCTTGGAGGGCTCCAACATGAAATATTGGTGGGTGCCATGGTGCACATGGGCACCATGTTGGGCAACCCTGCTCTAGAGACAGGCTTTCCAACTGGCTCTGAAACCACTGCTCCTTACAGGCATGAACCACTGGTTACGCTTCCCTTTAAGGAACTCATGTTTAAGACTGTTTTCTTGGTAGCTGTTACCCTTAGGCTGCGGTCACACACACTAAATAATCCACTTTCAATGCACTTTCTGACTGGATTTTTACTGTGTGAACTGGCAAAATCCAATTTGAAAGTGCATTGAAAGTGGATTGTTTAGTGTGTGTGACTACAGCCATAGACTCTGAATGCTTGAGGTACTATCTGCCTACCTTGAATAACCCATTTTTCATAAAGACAGTACATTCCTGTGTCTGTTTATTTACTTCATTTATACCCCTCCTTTCTCCTCAGTTGGGACCCAAACTGGCTTACATAGCTCCTCAATTTGGCTTCACATCAACCCCAAGGGATAAGTTAGGCCGAGACTTTGTGACTGGCACAAGGTTAGCCAGTAAGCTTCCATGGCAGAAGTGGGGATTTGAACCTGGGCCTCCGAGATCCTAGTCCAACATTCTCACCCCAACACCACACCAGGTCTCTAATGGTAGTTGTGATGAACTGAGGGAAAACCGCCTGAATGTAGGAAGTGTCAGAGGCGCACTTGGATTGGTGAGCCGCCTCCTTGGCAACAGAAGGTATCCGAGTGGGTGGGTGGGAGGTCTGGTCAGGCAGTTGGTGGCTGGAAGCTTGAGGAGGAAGGGGGAGTCGGGTTGGAGGAGTTCGGTTCGGAGGGAGAGTTATTGAGAAGGGGCTTTTGGTGGCTTCCTTCTGAGTGAAAACTCTCAGGGCGATTTCACACAAAGTCTTGTGCCGGGGTCAATCCTCTGTTTCATCCGTTGCATTTTGTCAATTTCACACCATTTGTCCCGGGGCTGGCTTTTGGTCTGGAGCTTCCCCCCATTTACTCCAGATCAGCGTGATCCTTGATTCCCAGGAGTTTCCTGTTGCCCCGCATCAAATCAAACCCGCCCACCTTCCCCCCTCTATGTTAACTGCTGGCGCTGGGAGGGAAGGGGCAGGGGTTAAAAACCCCGTCCCTTCCCTGGCTTGCGGCTTGCCCTCCCTCCCCCTCCCCCCTGGAGGGGAGGAAGAGGAGGCAGGGGTGGCATGGTGGGTGTCTCCAGGTCCCACCAGGAGGTTGGCATTTTCACCCGCCTAGGGCACAGAGCCACCTCCAGCCAGCCCTGCCTGGGGCCCATTGAGGGCTCTTACCCAGCCCATGAGCAACTGGTGCAAGTGGGGGTTGGTGAGAGCAGTTCTACAGAGCAGTGGTTGGTTGAAGGGACGGGGCTGGCGGGGTACAGAGGAGGAGGGGGCCCAGTGCGTGGATTGGGAGTAAACTGCACTGTCTTGGGTATGCTGCTGTGAGGGGAAAGGCCTCCCAGACTTGGAAGCGAATAGAAGAGCAAAAGGGAAAGGGGGCACCAATGTTGTCATGACTGAACAGCCACAGAGCAAGTGTCGGAGTGGGCAGGGGACAGCAACCCCCCTTCTCCCCCCCCCCACGCGTTCTCAGCCCATGAGGGGAAAGGAGTCGCAGGGAGACAAAAGTGCCTCCTGGAGGCCTCTCCATCAGGCCTTCCCTCGTCCCGGCCAGCACCGCTTCTGTGAGAAACTCGGGAGGGATGAGGACTGGGGGTGGGGGGATATGGAAGAGCCAGGTTCAACCCCCTCTCCCGGTCCTCCTGAGCCAGGGCCTTGTTGTCTGGGTCACCTGTAAGCGGTTGCTCAGCCTGGCCCACCCTACAGGGTTGGTGGTGGGGATGGGGAGGGGGAGGGGCGGTCTGGTGTGCCTCCTCGAGAACCTCAAAGGCACGACGGGGAAAGAGAGGAAACAAAGAGCGAGAGATGGATCGTATCCGTGCTCAGCTGCTGGAGCTGGGCATATGGGGGGGGGGTGCTGAAAACCTGCCTTATTTGTGTGCAAGGATGATGACATCTTCTAAATAAATAAATAAATAAATAAATAAATAAATAAATAAATATATATATATATATATATATATATACACACACACACACACACACACACTAATTCATGTGGAAATGTAAGATATCCACCCCCTTTATGGAATCTCTTGGGGGGGGAACCAGTCTTTATATGATTAAATACATTTATTGGGGCTTTTGTGAGTTCCCCAGTAAATCAATTGCTTTCACTGCTAGGAATCGATTGCTTTTGTTTGTATTTTGAGTAAAAAAATAATATTGTTAATTGGGTTTGCCTGTGTCCTTTATAAAATTTGTATCTCTGGTACTTACACTGTATGGCACATGTGGCCCGACCCGACAAAATGACGTTTATGTCAGATCCAGCCCTTGTAACAAATCAGTTTCGAGGTAAGAGACATTCAGAGGTGGTTTCCCAATGCTCGCCTCTGCAGCATGACCCTGGATTTCCTTGGTGGTCTCCCATCCAATTACTAGCCCTGCTTAGCTTCCAAGATCTAACGAGATCAGTACAAAGACATAAAAACAGCAATTAAAATATTGGTGGTAGGAAGGAGAGCACACTGAGGGAATGCCAAATGAAACTAAAACCTGTCTGTGGAAGACGGCAGCAGAAGGGGACATGAATCTCCCTGGTGATGCCGAACTTAGTGCGGACACCCGATTGGATGTAGCCCAGATCCACCGGCCTCAGCCCCTCCAGCAGCCGGGATTACAGAGCTTTGGTGCCATGACCAAGAAGGCCCTCTCTTGAGTTGCCACCTATAAAGTAGTGAGGCTGATGCATTGGAGAGTGATTTCAGGCAGATCTTGAGATGCAGAGGCCGGTTTATATCCCTGTAGCCAAACCACACCCAACACCCTCCCACTCCCGTGATACGCTGTTTACAATGCATTCAAGTCCCATAGGTCCATTCTCGGATCCTAGCCTTCCGAGAGGTGTGCACTAGGATCCGTTCAGGCTATTGTCTTTCAGACCAAAGCTTGGGTCCTTCGCATGACCACGTACGGACCCGACTGTGTGCGCCGTCTCACTAGGTACACAACACCACCCATCGCATCTTAGGAGGTGGGGGCACCCGAAGGAGGATAGGTTCAGGTTCATAAGAGACAGAACAATGGCCTTTGGGACACTGAAAGCTGTTTGTTTGCTTCCTTCCAGGGAGGCTCTGTGGGAAAGGAGGTGTCCAAAAGCCACCTTTTCCAGGTGGCTCCTGGGAACAGACAGGCACAGTGTGCAGGACCTGCTTATCCACTCCTTTGTTCACAGCTTTGGGGGTCCATTAGAGATCTGTAGGGCTGCCGTGTGGGTTTCAGTTCCTGCACTCGCAGAATGCTTGGAAGTGGACTCGTTTGGCCTCTAGAGACTTTGCATAGGACAGACGGGTGCTCCAGAAGGTACCGACTTGTTCAGTCGGGCTTTGTGATCTCACCTGGTTCTCTGCCCGCGAAGATGCTTCTCTGGAATGTCCCAAAGGTTCTAGAAGAGCTTTCTGCCTGTTAGGATCACAAGAGGCATTTTGTTAAGACCATAAGTTGCTCTCTCCTGGACGTTAGGTATGTCGGAGGGAGGCAGGGAGGAACTCCTGGGGTAAGAATCCCGCATTTCTGCATTTGCTGCTGCTTCAGGTTTAAGGCCTTTTGTTTTTTGCAAACTGGTTTTTCTTCATCTGTGCTTGAGAGTATCACAGTCTCTGGTGGGGTGTTCTCTTCAGTCTCTTATGTTTTTGGGGTTCCCTGCTGTGCTGTTGCAGTCCTCTCCTCCCTAAGAAGGAGACCGACCTCTCCTCCCTAAGAAGGCAGTTAAGAAATCAGCACTGCCTTCTAGCCAAATGGAAGGGGCCAGGCCAGCAGTTCTAGAATCCCCTCTTACCTGTTCAGAGTACAAAACGTTACAGTAGGAAGGAGGAGGAAGAGAAAAAAGAAGAGGCGGAGGAGAAGGAGGATTTATACCCCGCCTTTCACTCAGAGTCTCAGAGCAGCCTTCCTCTCCCCACAACAGACACCCTGTGAGGCAGGTGGGGCTGAGAGAGCTCTGAGAGAACTGCTCTTTCCAGAACAGATCTGAGAGAACTGTAACTGACCCAAGGTCACCCAGCTGGCTGCATGTGGAGGAGTGGAGAATCAAACCCGGTTCTCCAGATTCGAGTCCACCGCTCTTAACCACGACACCAAACTGGTAGGTAGACGGGTGTCCTGACCTGGATGGCCCAAGCTAACCCAGTCTCATCAGATCTTGGAAGCTAAGCAGGGCCTGGTTACTACTTAGATGAGAAACCACCACGGAAGTCCGGGGTTGCTGTGCAGAGGCAGGCAACAGCAAGTCACCTCCACATGTCTCTTACCTTGACAACCCCATGAGGGGTCAACCATGAGTTATTTACAACTTGACGGCACTTCCCACCACCACCAGGTAGGCGGATAGAAGGAAAGAGAACAAAGTCTGAGTCTAGTGGCACCATTAAGACCAACTAAGTTTAATTCTGCGTTGGTCTTAAAAGTGCCACTGAACTCCAACACAGTTACCCACCTGAATCTGTCTGGAAGGAAAGAGACAGATTTTCCTAGGGTTCTCCCCCCCCAAAAAAAAATCATTTTCAGCTGACTGTGGAAAAGGAACGACTGAGCAGCGCAAGAACATCTTAGCACGGAAGCAATTCTCATACAACCACAAATCAACTTTTTCCTCAGAGTCCAGACAGATCGAGATGTCATTTCCAAGTTTTTCTGCTCAATAGTTACCATTTTCAGTAGATACCTGAAACCGTAGAGGGCACCATGGTGCCCACTAATGCCTTTTTTGGTGCCTACCACGTGTTTCTAGAACGGAGGGGATCCTGCCTAGCAAGGCTTCTGATTGATTGGAGATCTTTCCAGTTTTGGAGATCTGATTGGCTGTGTAGATTAAAATAACATTTCAGCAGCAGCTGCAAGCGCAGTGTTGCTTTTATTCTCTTTCACTCCTCATTCCCAGTGTATGTTTTTAAATTGCTTCCCTTGTCCCCTACACTTGAGGTTTGTGTCTGTGCAGTTGCTTCAGTCTCCCATGGTAGCCATTTTTTGGTTGGCTCTGCCTCCCATGGCAGCCATTTTGTGGTGGTGCCCACCACCCGCTGTCTGAATTCTGAAGGTGCCCACAGAAGGCTTGGAAAGGTGGGGGACCTTTGCTGTAGAATGTGGCCAGTTCTCCTCAGCCGCCCAAATGCCCAGTGAGAATGGGAGGAAACTTGTATTGTACGGGCACATCCATCCAGAGAAACAGGACTGGCTGCAGTTTCTGCCACACTCCTCAGGAGCAAATGCTAGGGCACCTTCACTGCCGGCCTGCAGATCACCATGGTGACCTCCAAGAGGCCTTGACGCAGATGCTGGCAAATCCTGGAGGAAGGACTGGGCGAGCAGCACAGATGTCATGATGGAGGCCAGGGTAGGAGCCGCTCCTCCGGGGACCTTCCCCATTATGCCTGGCATATGTCGGAGGATCTCCAAATGAATCAGGATGGCGTGGCTGCATATTAACCCTGCAGCGAAGGTTTCGAGAGTTTTATTTGGATGCTGCCCTATTGAGGCAGAATGGCTACCTATGCCACCTCTTGACCCAGCAACACATTTTGGAAATTTTTAAAAAAATCAATACTATTGTTATAATTTCGATCCTTATATCTGGACTTTTTATGACTGTGGTATAAATTAGTAATAGCATAGTGCAGATTTCAAGTGCTTTTTCGGTTTCTTTATACTTCGCTTCCCTCTTGTAAAATGTAAATACTTCACTTTGAGAAGGGGAAATGTGCATTCAGCTAGTTTAGGTAAGAGGAGAAGGCGTGAGTGTTGTGTTTCCCCTTCTTAATATGTCTTAGAGCCACCAGACTGTTTCTGGGAATGTCTGTGTTTGCCAGCCCCCTTGGCACGCTGCAGTTCTCAAAGACTGGGTTGACTCTTGCGGTGCTTGCAGTTAATAGCCATGACCCAGTGGCAACAAGTTCAGACCTGCTTTTATTTTTTGTGCACTGGTCCCTTCATTTCATTCCCAAGTTGCAAACACAGCCCTTTGCTGCTGGTGTAGATGGGAAACTGGTGTCTGGTGCTCTTCTTGATAACTACAAGAAACGCTTATTTTTGCCACTTAGAAATCCGCTTCTGTAAGCTCCAACACCTACTTGGCTGCTGTTCATTTAATAGTTCCCAGGTCCTTCCTGGCAACTGATGGAGGAGGGGGGACTTACTGGAGCAGCAGGGGGTCCCTTCCAACATACAGCGATTTATCCATGTCATTGCCAGTGTGACCTAGATGTGATGTCATCATGTTGTGATGATGCTCTAATATTTGGGCAAAAATTCTATGGTAAATTTTGCTTTTACCATAGAGCTTTTGTCCAAATACCGGAGCGTTGCCCCGACTGCTCAGATGTGATGATGTCACTTCTGGGTCATGTGGGCAGCGACACAGGCACATTGCTGCACGTTGGATGGATCTCTCTCTTTTTTGGGGTACGTTCCCCTACTCCCCCCCCCGGAGGGCCAGCTCATTGGTGACAGGGAGGTGGGGCCAGTCAGCAGGGGTGGTCTGGCAACCTCTGTCACTGAACTGTTTTAGTCAACCAAGGCAGAGTTTTTTGAGTATGATTACAGATTGTCAGCAAAACAGCCCAACAGGCTCATGATTTCTTAGGAGTGTCTCATGGTGAATTAAGGTCAGGGAATTATTATGCCACTTCTCCAATCCTGGTACAGTTACACATGGTGGTGGAAAGTGCCGTCAAGTTGCAGCTGACTTGTGGCAAGCCCACTGGAATTGCAGGGCAAAAGTTGAGCCGAGGTGGCTTGCAATTGTTTGTCTCTGCATTGCAGCCCTCAGCTTCCTCGGTGGTCTCCTTTCCAAGTATTAACTGCTTAGCTCTGCAGATCTGATGACTTCAGGCTGGCTTGGGGCATCTGAGTCAGGGCAGCATCCATTTGTGATTAAAAGTGTAGAACACCCCGGAGGGTGTGGACTTAGGAGTCCTTTCCAGAGTTGTTTCAGTGTGAGCTTTGCATTGTCTTGGTTTCAACTGGCCAGCATCATTTGATTTGACTTCCTGGGTAGACTTCCTATGTTGCTTCTTTAAGCTTACCGGATCAGGTTGCCAGTGATCTCACAGAATGGGATCCACAGCTGACCCTTCTCTACACAGTCGTTTCCACTTTCTAACAATCATTGCACTAGCTGTTGTAGATTTTCCAGGTTGTATGGCCATGGTCTTGGCATTGCACCGTCCAGAACTTGGTGAGGCTTTTCTGGTTCTTTAAGCACTTGTCTTGTTTCATTAGTGTTGTACTTACGGAATCTAGAACAAAAAAAAATACAAGTATACCCCATGGGTGAGAAAGCGAGAGATCTGCAGGATGCACCCTATGTTACCTTAGCGCATGGAGCTTAGTTTTTGACATCTGAGCAGTAGGAAAAAATAAAAGTTGAAAACAGAAAGCAATTTTTGTAGTGAACAAAAGAAAGTATATTATGTGGACAGAAACAGTCTCATACAGTCACTGTCAGACCAGCAGTATATTTAGATATTGATTTATACATTACCATATTTACTCAAAAGGAAGGTGACCCTGAATGTAAGATGACGACCCCCCCCCAAGTCATATACACACACACACAAAAAAAATTACTGGACCATCTCACAGTGCAATCTAATATAGATTTTCTGTGTTCTGAGTCCATTGAAGAAAATGGGCTTATATCAGAGTAACTTTGCACAGGAGTTTACTGTTAGTTTCTTTGTTCTCCCAGCTGTCACTGTTAGAGGGAGTCTTGGCCTAATGGAACAGTGTAGTGTATTCACCACCCTTCAAGGCAAAATAGAAGATACCTTAGAGCCGGGGCTCCCAACTTGGCACTAGGGTTGCCAGACCCACAGCAGGGACTGGAAACCCCCACTTTTGGGGGACACTTCTCTGCCCACAACTGGCCCAGAAGGTGACGTGATGACATCACCTGGAAGTGATATCATCACATCGCCAACATTGTGCAGCGATGCTCTAGTTTTTGGGCAATACTCTAAGGTAAAATCACCCACAAACCATAGAGTTTTGCCCAAAAACTAGAGCATCACCCCCGACATCTGATGATGTCACTTCTGGGTGATGCCATTGTGCTACGCAGACTTCCTGTGCATGGCAGAAGATCCCGGGAAGGAGCCTGGATCCCCCCACACCAGTTGGCCTGTGCCAACATTTTCCTGGTGGCCCACCAGATATTTTAAGAAAATGGGTGGGGCTGGGTGGGGCCTTTGCCTAGCACGGTATCTCATTGGCCGCTGGAGATCTGAATGGCTGAGCAGATTAAAAGGCATCCTGTTAAAGATAACTTCAGCCTGAAGTGCTGAAGAGTTCCTATTAGAGTGATGCCTAATCTCACTCCCTGAAGTTTTGTGGTTGGCTCCACCTCCTGTGGTAGCCATGTTGTGGTTGGCTCCACCTCCTTGTGCAGCCATTTTGTGACTGAGCCTGCCACCCTGTGTCAGAATTCAAAAGGTGCCCCACAGGCTCGCAAAGGTTGGGGCCCACTGCCTTAGAGGCTCATAGTCTTGACAAGGACCGGTTGTGGTGGCAATAAACTGGCCTTCCGACACACAAAGAGGCACATGAACTGTTATCCTTTCAGTTTTCCTTTTTTACTCACATGGATAGATGGGCTTTTAGTGTGTTCAGGAGCAGCATCAACCCGCCCATATATAGCAGACTCGTCTAATGCAATCAGAATTCCCTCAGGAGCCATGCATTAAAAACCATTATGAAAATGGAATTTTCATTTAACTCATGGCCTTTCCTCCTGCTGCACCCCAAGAAAATACAGCAAATGTCCTGTCTCCAATGGATACTCAAAGTCAATATGGCTAAAAGCTCCAAACGAGAGAGAGAGAGAGAGAGAGAGAGAGAGAGAGGGAGAGAGAGAGGATAAATAATAAAGTAGTCAGCTTAGAGTTCCCCTTCGGTTACTAATAAAATGCCACCTGTACACTGATTGTATATATGTCACTGAGAGCATCATCGAAAATGCATTTAAATATGATATTCCATAAGGGACTCAAGGGGGCATCAGCCAAATCATACCTTTGATGAAATTAGATGAAATATTTGATGCCGGATGGAATGTATTTTCAACTCATTTTTGCTAATACAATTCAGCTTCAGGCTCTCACGTTTGGGTTGTTTTTGCATAAGACATAAACATTAAATGCCTCTTTTTTCCAGTATAGATTTCACACATACACACACATCCATTCTTCTCTGCGGATGGAACCAAACAGCAGACCTGTGTCTTCAAATGGAATGTGGGGAGGAATCAGTGGAAAGGGGGTGTGAGAAGAGGTTTGCTAAACCTTTTCCCCAGTCCCCTGAACTGCATTTTCCCTGGAAGATTGCGGAAGGCGGAGAAAGAGTTCAGTGTTTGATACTTTTCAGCTTGAAATCATCCCTCCCCACTCCTTCTTTAGAAGTTATTTGGCAGTGCCCATGATCAGTGAACAGAGCTGTAGATTTAAAATGAGGTCACATGGGTTCAAATGCAGGAATTATCTATGGGGTCTAGCAAAGGTAGTGTTTTTAATATATATTTATTTGCTGATTTACTTACAGAAGGACTAGAGTTTAGTTATAGAAGGGCTTTCTTGCCATATGACGTACAATGCAGTTCATTAGTGATTCAATATTATGCGTCAAATTCCATAATAAATTGTACAGTCAGTTCTCAACATTCTGTCCTACTCCTCAACATTCTGTCACTGGGAAACAGAAGTCATGATGGGGGATATGCAAATAGAAAACTGGATTCTCAGTCAATGCAGGTCCCTGTTCATAGGTTACACTTACAGAGAATGGGTGTGCAAACCATCTACATTGTACACTTAATTTTTCTTTATAATTTCTTGGAATAATTCTCATGCTACCTTTAAACTCATATTCATTCAGGAAGTGGTCCCTGATTTGGAATGTAAAGTGAGTACACATTAGCTTATTCTTACAAACAGGTTCATACGTGCATGTACATGCAGGTTGAATGTGTGCTCACCATAACATGTGATCAAGCCGGTTGTTGCCATGGCAGGCAAAGGTTCTGCCCCACCCCAGTGGCATCTATTGCCCAAGCTGATATATAGTAAAAAGTCCAGCAGCACCTTTAAGACTAACAAACTTTATTGTAGCATAAGCTTTTGAGAAACACAGCTCTCTTCGTCGTTAAAGGTGCAGCTGGGCTTTTTACTATTTTGCAGCAACAGACTAACACAGCTAACTCCTCTGGACTGAGCTGATATGAATCTCAAGTGCATGAAATGAATCTCCAATGCATGTTTGAACAGGATGATTGATTTAAAGATATGCTTTCCACAAACAGGCAAAAACTCTGTGGAAACCAAACAGAAGTATTAGCGGCTGAAAATATTAAAGGTGATAAAAGCAAAACCGATCAGCCTCTATTTCAAGAACGCTGATTGAATGGCCTGTTCTACAGGCAAGCCTGTTTGTTCTACTGCCTTGGGGACTCCCATTTGGGTAGGAAAGCGGCATATATATGTTTTAAATAAAATAATACTGGTTGTCAGCATGTTGTAGAGGTCAGGAGAGGAAATTAAAACAAACAAACAAAAAAAACCCTGGTACCTGGACTGCAAGGAGATAAATCAGTCGATCCTAAAAGAAACCAGCCCTGACTGTTCCCTGGAAGGCCAGATGCTGAAGCTCAAATACTTTGGCCACCCAATGAGAAGGGAGCCCTCACTGGAGAAGACCCTGATGCTGGGAAAGATGGAAGGCCAAAGAAGAAGGGGACGGCAAAGGATGAGACGGTTAGTCAGTGTTATCGATGCAACGAACATGAAATTGAGCAAACTTCAGAGGACAGTGGAAGACAGGGGGGCCTGGCATGATCTGGTCCACGGAGTCACGAAGTCAGACTCGACTGTGCGACTGAACAACAACAACCTGGAAAGGGCCCTGTAGACAAGGGCACAAGAGCCCTGGGACTAAGCCAATAGATGGAGTCCAAATGTTTCTGCCAGATCAACTAAGCCAGACAGCTTTTTTAGAGGGCTGGGAGGAGAATCCAATATGGCCTCTTGTTTTTTCGAAAACTGCCCCAAGTATCTAGCCAGGCGCCCACCCAATTCATTGACCACCCTGTGGCCGACATGGAGCCAGTGTGGTAGACCAGTTAGACTAGGATCTGGGAGAGCCAGCTTAACCCCCCCCCTTGTGCCATGGAAGCTCTTTGGGTAACCTTGGGCCAGTCTGTCACCCTCAGCCTGTCCTGTGCCGCAGGGCTGTAGTGAGGATAAAATGGAGGAGAGGCTACTGTTGGGTCCCCACTGGGGAGGAAGGCAGGGTATATAAATGATGTAACCGGGCGCAACGTTGCCCTGTCCAGTTGGCTCATTAGCTGCGTGCTATCTCTTATGGAGAGCCCGTAGAGAATAACGCCAGAGGTCTGTTGTAGCTGAAAGAACAAAAGAGTCTTGTGGCACCTTTGAGATGGACAAAAGAAGGTGGGGCTGTAGCTCAGTGGTAGAGCTCTGCCTAGCATGCAGAAGGTCCTAGGTTCGATCCCCAGCATGACCAGATAAAAGAGATGTGAAGGGAAACCTGGCGAGCCACTTTCAGTCTGAATAGGCAATACTGACCTTGATGGGCCAGTGATCTGATCTGGTATAAGACAGCTTCCTATGTGCATATACACTTCTTCGCTCAAAGAGGAGGAGGAGGAGGAGGAGGAGGAGGAGGAGGAGGAGGAAAGGAGATTGGATTTACACCCCGCCCTTCACTTGGAGTCTCAGAGCGGCTTACGAACTCCTTTCCCTTCCCCTTCCCACAACAGACACCCTGTGAGGTAGGTGGGGCTGAGAGAGCTCTTGACAGAAACTGCGCTTTTTCAAGAACACCTCTGGCTGAACCATGGCTTGCCCAAGGTCATCCAGCAGCTGCGAGTGGAGGAGTGGGGAATCAAACCTGGTTCTCCCAGATTAGAGTCCGCACACTTAACCACTATACCAAACCACTACACCAAAGAGTAATAAACATGTGGAACTCATGCCACAGGAAGTGGTGGCAGCTGCAAACATAGACAGCTTTAAGAGGAGACTAGATAAAAATATGGAGCAGAGGTCCATGGGTGCCTGTTAGCCCCAAGGAATAGATGGAGCACTCTGCCTGGGGCAGTGATGCTGTGAATTCTTGGTGCTTGGGGGGCAACAGTGGGATGTCTTCTGGAGTCCTGCTAGGGGACCTCCTGATGGCACCTGGGGTTTGGCCACTGTGTGACACAGAAGGGTGTTGGACTGGAGGGGCCACTGGCCTGATCCAGCACAGCTTCTGTTACGTTCTTACTGCGGCAGAAACTTTTCATGAGCTTATGCTGCTATAAACGTGGTGAGTCTTCAAGGTGGCCCAAGACTTTGGAGAGAGTTTGGGGCTCCCCAGACCCACCGTGTCAGCCAGATTCGAGTCCAGCAGCACCTTAGAGACCAGCAAGATTTTCAGGGGTGTGAGCTTCCCAGAGTCCAAGCTTTCTTTGTCAGATATGATGTCACTAGATTCCCTCTATACAGCGACTTCACACGAAATGTAGCAAACATATGAGACAGATTTGTGTCTGGACATGTGTGTATCATACAGATGCTTTCCAAAAGAGGGGGGGGGGGGTTGAACTTGTTGCTGCCTCCAGGCAAGCGTACATTCTGTGGCAAATCTGGGTTTGATACTGTGAAGTGTATGGATGTCTACAAAGGCCTAAGTACCAAAGCATCAGGGACCCTCCCTGTATCACCTCAGATCGCAAACGGGGATCCCATGAAGGAATGCTTATTCCTGCTTAAACAAAGAATCTCTGTGTAGAAAGCTAAATGTTGGGAAGAATGATTTGAGCCTCACCTTCTCTCTGACTTGCTGGGGACATTTATTCAGGGATGACTTTCCCTGAGGGGACATTCTCTCAGAGGGAATGCATCCTTGTACACCTCGAAGCGGTGCTGCGTTTGTGTGAACTAAGCTACGAGATCCAACAGTACATGGTCCTGAGTTGTGTAACTGGCTCTACTAATATATCTTTTGTCTGCAAATGTCATCTGGGTGGGAAGCAACATGGATTTGAGAGGAGGAGGAGGAGGAGGAGGAGGAGGAGGAGGAGGAGGAGGAAGAAGAAGAAGAAGAAGAAGAAGAAGAAGAAGAAGAAGAAGAAGAAGAAGAAGAAGAAGAAGAAGAAATAATTTATACCCTGCCCTTCACTCAGGGTCTCATAGCGGCTTACAAGCTCCTTCCCTTCACCTCCGCACAACAGATACCCTGTGAATTAGTTGGGGCTGAGAGAGCGCTTTCAAAAACTGCTCTTGAGAGAACAGCAGTGAGAGAACTGTGACTGACTCAAGGTCACCCAGCTGACTGCACGTGGAAGAGTGGGGAATCAAACATGGTCCTCCAGATTAGATTCCGCCGCTTTTAACCACTGCATGAAACAGCATGTGAGGGAAGTGTTAACCCCCACACACACACACACACACACACACGCACTCCCCAACATCATGGCCACAATCACATTGGGGAAAAAAATACATTGTGAGTTTCAGTTGTGAGACTTAGTTGTGAGACTTCACTGTTGCATATAGTTTGACCCTTAGACAGGCAGTTGGAGAGAGGACCTCATGTGGGAAATCCCATAACCTATCACTCGCTACTGTTGTAACTCCGGAGTATTTCAGAATGCAGTCAATTAGTCAAACGTCAAGCTAACAGTCCACCTTCTTGGAAAGGAGACCACCAATCGATATCCATTTCAGGCTTGTTCTTAGAGGTCATTAAGTATGAGAGCACCCTGAACTGGATGGCCCAGGCTGGCCCGATCTTGAGGCCTCAGAAGCCGATCAGGGTCAGCCCTGGTCAATCCTGGATGGGAGGCCAGCAGGGAAGTCCCGGGTTGCTGTGAAGCAGCAGGCAAGGGCAAACCACCTCTGGACATCTCTTGCCTTGAAAACTCTGCGAGGGGCTGCCGTAAGTCCGTTGAGACTTGACGGCACTTTCCCCCCCCCACCAAGCCTGCCTTAATCCTCCGATCCCCGCTCTTTCCAAGGCTGTGGGAAATTAACTTTTCCTCTCCTGTGAGTTGTTCACTCTTTCATGTCACTGCCTGGTTCTTTACATGTGCACAATGATTCTGCTTACTGATGCAACAGGACCTTGTGATGTTTGTCACACGTTACGCAAACTAGTGAAAGTGTGCTCTACTCTGCAGCTGAAGAAGGAAAGCGAAGCGAAGGCATTGTCTCAGATCTCTTTCCCCATTTTGGGTATAAGTGATCTGCGTTGTAATACAAGTCTGCCTAAAAGTGGGAGTGAGTGAGGAGGAATCCTTCCCGGGAATGTTAACAAGCAAAGCAGGGCCGTTCTCTTGGAACAAAATTGGGAGGAGGGGCTGCAGAAGGGGGTGATCAGCAGTGGGTGGGTGGCCAGTTTGGTGTTGGGGTTAAGAGCGCGGACTCTAATCTGGGAGAACCAGGTTTGATTCCCCACGCCTCCACTTGCAGCTGCTGGATGACCTTGGGCAAGCCACTGTTCTCTCAGAGCTGTTCTCTTAAGGACAGTTTCTGTCAGAGCTCTCTCAGCCCCACCTACCTCACAGGGTGTCTATTGTGGAGAGTGAAGGGCGGGGTATAAATCCAGTCTCTTCTTCTTCTCTTCTTCAAATGCCACTGTTTCCTTCTTGTGAGATGGAGAGACCTCCTTTATTACTGGATCTCAAAGTGAATCCCAGCAGGCTTGGAGTAATAAATTACTGGCATGGAGAGGCAGAAGATTAGGCCCAATGCGTATCAGATTCAGTGATTCTTTATTCAGATCCAGTAGTACCTTAAGAGACCAATGAGATTTTCAGGGTGTGAGCTCTCGAGAGTCGGACCTCCCTTTTTCGAGTCCAGTAGCACCTTAGAGATCAATGTGCTTTGACTCTAGAAATTGCATACCCTGCAAATCTCACTTGGTTTCTATGGTGCTAATGGACTTGAACCCAGTTCTTCCATTGCAAACCAGCACAGCTGCCCTCAGAAACTGTCAGTGATTCCTGCAGCCCCTTTCTGCCTCGTGACACCAAGTACAGTTATTTGCGATTATTTGCTAAGACTTCTTCAAAAATACATTAGCAGAAACCCTCAAAATGCTTTGCAGAGCCAAGCCGGCCAAAACCTTGGTCCTTTAGGGAGGCTGATTTCAAAGATCTTTGCAAACAGTAAATCATACCCTGCTATGTGCATTTCATTGATACACATCTATTTGGGCATATTTGGCATGGGCAGCTGAGCTGTAGCAATAAACAAAAACTGTCATTATAGATCTTGTCATAAGGGTAGCTTTCATGTCACCGTTCTCGAATAGATAAATAGCTGTCTGTGGCAATCTTGCTGTCTTGTAGTGCTCTCTCATTAGAGAGACAAGGCTTCCTTTATTAATTACTCATTCCAGCAAGAACTGGGGTACGGGATGCAAAACACAGTCGCTCTCTCTCTGGCATACATGTTACAGTGCATATTCAAAATCTGTGGTAAGTTGACAGTCCTAGATGAACAATGTGGCAGAATGTGCTTGCTCTGGCTTACAGGCCCTGTTCTGCCCTGCCCTCCTAGATGTACCTCCACATCTGGAGGGGCTTTTCTTTCACTCTCAAGGTAGCCTGCTGTCACCACCTAACTTTGTAAGGAATTGCCCACTGGGAGGGGCAGGACTGCAAGTTTCCCTTCCCAGTTCTGAGGCCTTGCCTCTGGGTCTCCCACTGCCTAGCATCTGGTCACCACAGGGACAGTTTACTGCCTTGTGCACTCCTGGGGGAATAGCCACTTGCCAACTGCCTGCCTTCCCCTGGCTCCCCTCTTAAAATAGGTTGTCTGAGACAGTGGAGGTCTATGTGGTACAGAGGACCACTCCCAGCATCAAAAGTTTAAAGTATTTATTAGAAATAAAATGTTTACAAGCATTCTGTTAGTACAGCACCAAATTGAGCAAGGAATCCAAAAGAAATGGGTTAAAATGCAGATCCTCTGCCCCTCTTGATTTACATGCCCTGTCAGATAATAAAATATAGGACGGTCTCTTTAGCATAGATGTTCTAGATCTCTACAGTGTTCCCATTACCTTGAAGTTTGCTCCAACTCTCCTAGGTGAGCATATGGTCAATGGCTGCCTGCTTCCAGCCCTCAGCTTAGAGTCCTCATGAACGCAGCATCCCTAAGAAAGAGAGCTCCTTCCTGTGGCAAGGAATTTTTTTATCACATCTCCCTATACCTCACTCCCTGACCAGGTCATGCCAGGTCAAAGAGGCATTTCCTGTAGATCTCCAAGAATCTCTTTCTTGGAGATGCTCTAGAAATGTATTCCTCCAAACCTCAGTTCCTTGCTTGGAAGGGGGGGCAGGAGAAGGTAGAAGCTTGACCATCCCTTCGTCTAGACGTATTAACATTTGTATGAAGGTGGCTGAGATACAAGTGAGCTGACTTCCTCATCTGCTTACAGGGAAAAAGAACTGTTAAAATGCAAAAGTGGAGGCTTTGCTTCTTGCCAACCTCCCTGGAGAAAACACATTTCTTCACACTCAGAAACACACATTTCCCCACATCTCAGGTAGACATAATTGAATGCTGAAAATTTAGATGACAGTTTTGTGGGTTGCCATGCCATGACGCCAGAAGTGCAGAGGTATATCTTTGGTATAGAATTCTGTGGTGGAATTGTGATAATAATCACAATTGTGGTAATAATCACAATTCCACTGCAGAATTCTACACCAAAGATAAACTTCTGCACCTCTGTGCCAGTTCAACCCTGACACTGGCTGTGGTCACACACACTAAATAATCCAGTTGGAAAGTGCACTGAAAGTGGATTATTTCATGTGTGTGACCACAGCCATTGTTGACTGAGAATGTTTGGGGGAGGGTTGTGGCTCAGTGGAATGGCCTCTGCTTTGTATGCAGAAGATTCCAGCTTCAGTTCCCAATATCTCCTGTCAAAAGGACCAGACCTCAGGTATTGTAAAGGCCTCTACTGAGACCTTGGAGAGCCGCTGTCGGTCATAGACAGTGTTGACCTGGATGGACAAATGATCAGATTCAATATAAGTCAGTTTGATGTGATGTGTACCTGTAGCACGTGCTCATTTGTTTGGCTAGGTCTTCATAGGATGCCTGTTCATGCCGTCACTCTGAGTCAGGCTCCTTCATGGATGGTCCACAGGTTGGTCTCTAGCATTTCTTCTGTTCTTTCTCTCACTGGCCAGGTGGAATAAAGATTATTAGAGTCTTCAGCTTTCCTCAGCTGAGGTGTGAACTCTATTCCTTGGGGCAGGATGTGATGGTGATGGCACCTTCAGACATCTTCTGTGGACCCTCAGTGAACAGAACCCAGGGAGCCGATACAGAACAGCTGCCCCCTTTAAAAACTATTTACCTCTGGTGTCCATGGATACTGCAGGCTTTGGGGAGAAAGATTTAAAGAGCTACATTCAGGATAGTGAAATGTATTGATAAACGCCATCATGGGGAGGGGGCGTGGCTCAGTGGTAGATCATCTCCTTGGCATGCAGAATGTCCCATGGTCAATCTCCGGCATCTCCAGTTGGAAAAAAAGGTTGAGTAGGAAGTGATGTGAACGACCTCTTTACCTGAGACCCCCAGAAGCTGCTGCCAATCTGAGTAGATAGTGTGGCCCTTGATGGGCCTGGGGTCTGATTCAGTATAAGGCAGCTTCACGTGTGTCGTATCACTGATTTCCTAACACTCTTCTTTGGTCTACAGTGCACAGATGCAAGGGGGAAACTGGTCTACAGTGCACAGATGCAAGGGGGAAGCTGGTCTACAGTGCACAGATGCAAGGGGGAAACTGGTCTACAGTGCACAGATGCAAGGGGGAAACGACATATATTTCTATGACTTAGGGTTGATCAGAAAAACACAGCCAGGTCTTCATACTCTTAAAATCTGTGATGGAGAAAATTGTGTGCCATCAAAACTGGGGAGCACAATACGCACAGAGCCCCTGAGGCTTGTCGAAAAGCCTCTTCCTCCCTTTTGTCTGCATTCCGCTTCAGCTTGGTCACTTGACCGGCCGACTGATGCTGCCCCAGGAGAGAGATGGCTTCCTCTGGAGAGCTTCGACAAAGAGACTCGTGGTTGGCTGTCATCTGCTTACAAACACTCTGCTCTGAAGCTACGGGTGACCTCCCAAGAGCCTTCGCATAGGCCTCAAAGAGCCCTGGGGGTGGCAGGACGCCCCACAAGAAAGGCCTCGACCTTGCTGGCTCAGCCTCCCCAACGACAACCTTCAGATCATGGCCAGCAAGAGAAGATTATGTAGCCCACCAGCTTGCCAAGTGCTCAGCAGCCCTGCCGTTTCTGCAGGCCGGAAAAATAATAAGTTTATGGAAGGCTGTGTTTGGTTTGGTGGGTCACAAGTTGTCCAGGCCTGTCTTAGTCTGGTTGCAAGAGGTCTCTCAGAGCCTAGGCCAGGGGTCCCCAACAATGTTGCCTCTAAGCTGTGGAGTCTTGTGAGCAAAAAATCTACTTTGTGAACTACTGGCATTCAAGTTGTGAGCAGTGATTTGGCTACTGCATACATTAGTGTGCTCTGGAGTCATCTTTCCTGAGCTAAGATAAAAATGTATGAGCTGGAGGCTAAAAAACTGCGAGCTAGCTTACACTCGCTCAGCTTAGAGGAAACACTGGTCCCCAACCTCTTTGAGCCTGCGAGGGCCCCTGGAATTCTGACATGTCACGTGGGGGCAGCCGCAAAATGGCAGGTGCAGCCGACCTTCAGTCTTGCAGGGAAGACCCTCGTGCTGTTCTGGCAGCTGCTGCCAAAGCAACATTTTAAAAAATCTGGACAGGCAGTCAGATCTCCCGTGGCCCCCCCGGCCCTGCTCACCCTCTGAAAACACCACGAAGGACGTCGGGCACCTTGGCACCCAGGGGCACCGTGTTGCAGGACTGCTGGCCTAGGGTGTCCCCCGACCATTCTTAAAGTGCAGCCTGTGCGTTATTCAGCATCCAAAACAGAGAAATCTCTGAAAGCAGCTCGGATCGAAAGGTCTGAGTAGGACCTGGGAATGCCACCGTGGCATCTCTTTAATGCAATCTGTTGCTGTAACTCCTGGATTGTTTAGCTGCCTGGATGCTGCCGCTCTTTTTGACCTGTTTATGCCTAACCTTTAAAAATTATTGTTATTATTTCTGATCACCCTTCAGCTTTAGGGTAATGATTCACATCCTGCACCCTTTGGTGGATGCAAATAGTTCCTTTCTGTCATCTGCAGTGTTGACCTGAAGGCTTTTATGCCATCTGATCATGTCCCTTCCATTCCTCTTGCACTTTGTGTTCTCCGTCCTGTGACCACCGGCTATATTTGGCGGGGAGAGCTGTTCCTCCAGCCGAATTATCAACATCTTGCAGTCATGTGGAATGTTTCCTTTGGAGACACAGCAGAGCTATGTCCTAGGGGAACTCTTTGCTCTCTGAATATGCGGGTTCGTAAATGTGCCTACAGATATTATTAATCTCATTTCCTTCTGCCATAGAAAGAACTCTGTCTGGGGCAGATGCCCCCCCCAAGTCACCACTCTTGGAAAATCATAGAATCATAGACTCACCGAGTTGGAAGGGGCCATCTAGTCCAACCCCCTGCTCAATGCAGGATCATCCTAGAGCATCCCTGACAAGGGTTTGACCACCGTTGGACAACTCTTACTGTAAAAAAGTTTTCCCTGAGATCCAGGTATCTTCCCGTCCTTAATTTAAATTCATGATTGCAAGTCCTCTCCTCTGCTGCCAACCGGAACAGCTCCCTGCCCTCCTCCAAGTGACAGCCCTTCCAATACTTCAAGAGAGCCATCATGTCCCCCTTCAACCTCCTCTTCTCCAGACTGAACACTCCCGGGTCCCTCAGCCTTTCCTCCTAGGGCTTCTTGGTCTCCAGGCCCCCAATCATCCTCGTCCCTGTCCTCTGCACCTGCTCCATTCTGTCCACATCCTTTTTCAAGTGAGGCCTCCAGAACTGCACACAATACTCCAGGTGCGGCCTGACCAGTGTACGTCATTCATCATCTTGCAAATCTGAATCAGTTGTGTTGATATCCGACACTCTGCCCATTTTGTTGAAATCCATTAAAACTCATTCCCCAAATCTGGGGAACGTTTTGCAGTTTGGGTGGGGGGAATCCAAAGTTTTCACTGTATTCACTGAAGTGGATTCCCCCTTCCATGGTGGAAAGTGCCGTCAAGTCAAACCTAACTTATGGCAGCCCCTCGTGGGGTTTCCAAGGCAAGAGACGTTCAGAGGTGGTTTGCCATTGCCTGTGTAGCAACCCTGGGCTTCCTTGGTGGTCTCCCATCCGAGTACGGACAAAGGCTGACCCTGCTTAGCTTCTGAGATCTGGTGAGATGGGGCTAGCCTGGGCCATCCAAGTCAGAGCCCACAAAGGCTACTGGGAGCATATTTTCTAAATCTCCCCAGATCTGAGCCAGCCTCCATCGTCCGTTTCAAGAAAATGAAAACATTCACCAAATTCATATTTGGTGAATTGAAAGCCTTGATAAAGTGGAGGAAGAAGTGCAAAGCTCAAAAAGTTGGAGAGACTGCTTCGTCTACTCAAGGATGCCGTTTTCTTGGGGGTGGCTGCATTTTCCTGGAGACAAATTGTACATGTGTCAGATTTTCTCTGGACAGGTTGATGGGTGGCCCAATTGCACTTTACATATGTGTGTATTTGTGTGTGTGTGTGTGATTTCAACCCATTTTTCTTTCAAATGTATATCCAGGTGGGCAGCTGTGTTGGTCTGAAACAGCAGAACAAAGTTTGAGTCCAGTGGCACCTTTGAGACCAGCAAAGTTCCATTCAAGGTTCTTTCAAAGACTCTAGGATAGTTAGGTGGATAGGGAACTGGTTGGAGAATCGCCCTCTATGATTCTATGATTCTAGGGCGAGCAGAAAATTAGCATACAGAATAATAAATGTGTTTAACAGATGCAAGGACCAAACAGGAATAACAAGCTTAGTTTATATGGTCACCACTCATTTGTGTTTAATTCTAAGGGGAAACACAGGAAATAAATATATCAACATCAGAGATTGATGAGCAGATGCTGGTCTTAAAGAGCTCAAAGGTGCCACTGGACTCGAACTTGGTTCTTTCAAATGTGTACTAGCTGGTACTTATTTATTTTATTTATTTGGATTTGTATCCCGCCCTCCCCGAAGGCTCAGGGCGGCTAACAGCAAGGCACGCATGCCAACTTTAAAACAAGTTCAACAATATAAAACCAGAAAACGTATAAACAACATCCAGGCAATAAAACAAGATGGGGCAGATTATAGCCCCCGGCAGACATTAACCCCCAGTAGCCAAACAGCAGCCAAACAGTAGCTCATCATCCCCTCTCCTGCCAGGGCCGCCCCGCACTCAATGATGACGATAGTGCGATGGCAGATGGCTAACCATGGCAGCGGCTCCTAATAATAGGCCTGGCGGAATAGCTCCATCTTACAGGCCCTGCGGAACTGAGCAAGGTCCTGCAGGGCCCGGATCTCCTCTGAGAGCTCCCTCCACCAGGTAGGAGCCGCCACCAAGAAAGCCCTGGCTCTGGTGGCAGCAAATTTTACTTCCCTGGGGCCTGGAATTTCCAGGAGCTGTTGACTCCCCAACTGAAGTGCCCTTGGGGGAACATATGAGGAAAGGCGGTCCCTCAAGTAGGCTGGACCCTGGGCCATACAGGGCTTTAAAGGTCAAGACCAGCACTTTGAAGCGAATCCGGTACACTATTGGCAGCCAGTGCAGCGCTTTCAGCACAGGCTGAATATGATCCCTCCTAGAGAGACCCATCAACAGCCTGGCTGCAGCATTCTGCACCAGCTGCAGCTTCCGGATTTGCGACATCTTAATGGCGACTGTTTACATTTCCACAACCAATGGGAAGGCCGTATATACACCTGCTGTTAAAATGTGTTTCTGCTGTTTACTTGCCTCCAAGAGGTGACAGGCTCTGTTTCTCAGGGTCACACGTGTGATGACAGAACTGCATCTTAAGTACACCAAGCACCGGTGTTGACCAAGCAGCTTCACCATTTCCCGTAGAGCCACGCTTGACAGCAGTGTGAGGATGCTCCCAGATCCAGGCCCAGCATTTCAACACAAGTTTGGCCCCACTATTTCAACTCTTTCACCACCACCCCTTCAATTTCAATTTTCTCTTGTACAAATCACACTTATATCGCTCTTTTTGCACCATTTGTTTCCCCGTGCCACATTTCCCCCATTAAAAGTAACACATTTTCGGGGCTGCATGAAAGAAACCAAGTTGGGCACACAAAATGAGAGCAGTGAAAAGGCTTCTGAGAACAGCTGGCGGAAACAGAGAGACCCCCCCCCCGGGCATCTTCATACATCCCTAGATAAATGAGACAGAATTTCAGTCAGGGCTGATACGAGCATCTTGCTGTCTCTCTCTCTCTCTCTCTCTCTCTCTCTCTCTCTCTCTCTCTCTTAGGGCCACAAGAAAATGATAGCTTTTGATAAGACCCTGTTGCGGGGGGTGGGGGGGAGCAAACTCTTCAGAAAAGTGTACACATTTTTGTTAGATTATAAAATGCTCGACGAAGAAGTAAAAGTGACCATGATTGCTTGGGCAAAGAATTTAGCATCGATTTGAACCAATGGGCAAAGGTTTGGCAAAGTGTAAGACAGTTAAAAGCAGTCTCTATGAAAGAGAATGTATACAAGATGTTTCACAGGCGGTACCTCGCACTGGACAGATTGGCCTGTTGATGTTGGAAATGTAAACGTAAAGGTGGGTCCTTTTTTCATATATGGTGGACTTGTGAAAGGTCAAAGAAGTATTGGCACGAGATTCACAATATTATTACTCTAATTGTAGGTACCCAAGTGCCATTAGACCCTGAAATATTTCTATTAAATATTCTGCCTGATAATTTACAGAAATTGGATAAATATTTGATAGTACATGTATTAACTGTTGCAAGAATTATATTTGTGAAAGTATGGAAGCAAGAAAACATACCATTCAAACAGGATTTTATTAATAAACTTATGGAGGTAATAGAATTAGATAACCTGTCTTTGAAATTACAAGGAAGAGAAGAAATCACTTTTTAAAATATTTGGTCATGGATATATGATTGGTTAGAGAGACTTAGTTAAATCTTGATTGGTAGATAATTCTCATATGTATATTTTTGTGATCTCTTAGATATTTCTTTGGTTTGGGGGGATTGCTGTGGTTGTGATGTTTTTTGTGAAAATGTAATAAAGAAAGTTATTTAAAAAATGTAAAGCAGGTTGCAGTAGTCAGTTTTTGAGATTCATGGATGTGCATTCATTTCAAAATAAATTTTAAGAAGGAACTGAAAAGCCCCATTCATTTTCATTATTTTTTGAAAGGGAAATGCATCCATATCAAAATGAATGGTTTGGGTTCTCATTGGTTTCAATAGAAGATGTGTTTCTGTTTCTGATTCTTAATGTCCTTGTTCTCCATCTAATTGGGATGAAACTCTTATGGGGATCATACCCCTCACCCAAGGGACCATCATCAAATTTCAGAGAGACGGGAGAAAAGATCCCACTTTCATAGGCAATTAACATATAAGCTTGTGGTTTTTAAAATCATCATTGGATGTTGGTAGCAGCTCAAAAGTAATTTATTCAGTTTCCGGAAGATTTGGGAGGCATGCTCAAGAAGAGGGTGCTCTTCCATAAATCGGAAGCATCAAGGTAAAACAGGTCTTTTACTTCGGGTGATCAAAGGGTATGGGAGAGAGGGTCAAGAGTGAGATGGAGTTATGGAATTAAAATGCAAGAAGCAATCAGTTATCAAAAATAACATTTTATGTGTGTCGTGTATTTTGATGTTAATTGCTTATGAAGCTGGGTCCCTTTCCACGATCTCTCTGAAACTGAGAACGGAGGAACCCCGGAGAGAACGGTTGCAGTCCCTGGAAAGTCCATCCAAATCGGATGGCAATCATAGACGTTACAACTAGAAATGTGTGTTCTGTTGAAACCCACAGAAAACAAAAACAAATGCAAACATTTTTGCTGGGATTTCAAAGATGCAGGGGCTGGTCGCCAGGCTGTGATAGATGCACACAAAGACCTGTGAGTTCCTGGGGAGGCACTGCGAGAATGAGCAGACGGTGCTGGCCTAGATGGACCACTGGTGTGCTCTGTAAAGCTGCTGTGCGCCTCTCCATTGTTCTCTCAGAGCTGTTCTCTCAAGGGCAGTTCTCAAGAGAGCTCTCTCAGCCCCACCTACCTCACAGGGTGTCTGTAGTGGGGAGGGGGAGGGAAAGGAGATTGTAAGCCGCCTCTGAGACTCCTTTGAGTTGTGAGGGTGGAGTATAAATCCAATCTCCTCTCTTCTTCTTCTTCCTCCTCCTCCTCCTCCTCCTCTTCCTCTTATATAACCTGCAAACCCAAAAGGAAGTCATAGCGCCAATGCATGTGAATCCTATCTTGGCTCAGGAAGGAGTCCAATTGCGTATCATGACCCACCTGTTGCAGAACCAGCAGTTGGATCCAACATCAAGGTGGTCCATGCGGTGGGGTGCACCACTGAGAGGGGGATGTCTCCGGTCAAGAGGGGCAGCAGAGACCCTGGGACTGGCACTGCAGCACTGTGCAGTTTCCCAGAGAATGCTGGACAGCAGAAGCAACCACGAGCACAGCAGATGGTGTCACTTATTGGTGCTGTGTTGATGCTCTTGACAGAAACACATGAAGCATCTTATAATGGATAAGACATTTTGGTCCACTAAGATCAGTATTGTCTATTCAGACTGGCAGTGGCTCTCCAGGGTCTCAGGTGGAGGTCTTTCATATCACCTACTAGTCCAGTGTTCCCTCTAAACTGAGTTAGTGTGAGCTAGCTCACAGTTTTTTAGCCTCTGGCTCACACATTTTTGTCTTCGCTCAGGAAGGATGGCTCCAGAGCAAACTAATGTATGTAGCAGCCAAATCGCTCGCTCACAACTTGAATGTCAGTAGCTCACAAAGTAGAATTTTTGCTCACAAGACTCCACAGCTTAGAGGGAGCATTGCCTACTACCTGAATCCCTTTTACTAGAGGCACTGGGGACTGAACCTGGGACTTTCTGCCTACCAAGCAAATTGAGTCACAGCTCCTCCCAAAACAGTATCCGGATGTCCATGCAACATCCTGCACACTCCTGCAGCTGCGGCTGTATCATCTCAGTCTCTGCTTCCTGATAACCACCCCCCCGCCCCCGGTAGGGGTAGCGCATGCCCCTCCCCCTTCAGCAGTGCTCAGCGATGGGTGGGGGTGTCTTCCCTACACTTCTCTGCGTGATATGCTGTTGACCCACTCTAACCTTATCCTTGCTTTTATCCGGACAGCTGTGGTTCACGTTTATGTCTTGAGTGCTGGAAATCGCTTTCAGAAAATATAACTTTGATTTACTGCTGGTTTTATTTCTATAGTTTCTTTTCACTCTCCGCGTTAATAATTTCTCATACGCCTCTACCAAGGGCCCTTCCTTTGCGTTAAATTTTGCTGCCATAAAGTTAGTCCTTAATACAGCCAATTGTTTATAACCAGAATAAAGTCGTCATTTGAGTGAATTTTTGAGAGACCCCTTCAGTGAAGACCATACTGTGTTCCTTTGAAAATGTTACTTCTGTAATGGGGCTCGTCACAAGATTCGTGGCAGAAGGTGCAATTCTGAGTGGCCAAAGATGTTCTCTTCAATTTGGTTTAGAGCCGTCCGTCATTGCTCTGAGTGTGGGTATGAAGCCAGCCTATGGCCTGTCCGCGCGATCCTAAGAACCCCTTCCTGAAAGTGAGACCCCTTTGGATGCACCTCAGCAGGATTCTGAGCAGCCCTGCTTAAGATCGGCCTCTCTGCATCATCCTGCAATGCAAGAGTCACCCTGACCTGGGCGGCCCAGGCGAGCCCCGTCTCGTCAGATCTCGGAAGCCGAGCAGGGTCAGCCCTGGTCAGTACTCGGATGGGAGAGCCCCAGGGAGAGTCCAGGGTTGCCACGCAGAGGCAGGCCATGGCAGACCACCTCTGAAGGGTCTCTTGCCTTGAAAACCCTCCTACTGGGTTGCCATAAACTGGCTGTGATTGACGGCATTTTCTGCCACCAGTATAGTAGTTATTGAAAAGACTGAATCCCGCCCCCACGCTCTGCCTTCCAAGCAGCTGTTCTGCAGGATTCCTGCCACGTTCTCCTGTCATGTTCGGCATTTCTGTTTCATGATCTGTTGATTTGCTGGTTAATGACAGGTACGACTGTTTTGGTTTTTTTTTTTCATTTTATTTTGTTTTTATACTGTTGTTCACACCCACGGTTTATGGAAAGGCCAGATATATATTTTCTACAGCAAATAATCCTAAAATAAATACAACATAAATGTATACAGCGGTGCAGTTCTCCCAGAACAGTTTCTATTTCCTGAAGCACCAAATCTTTCACCACCGTCATTCCTGTGCTCCTTTTCAAATGAATTAGCAAGAAAGGCCTTTTTGTTGCCAATGCAGCTGAACTTTTAATTAAAACGGACACCCCTGTGCTTTAAAATTAAGCTTCCTTCTTAGCAAGAATGGCTGAAGCAGCAGAGGGTTAGTGAAAAATAACTTGAAGAGTGAAACTAAACTGTTTTATATTGATAACAACGTGTTGCTGCCCATTTCAGCTCATTTTTAATTTGTTGTTTTATGCACCTGCTCACTTCCCCTCAGCGCCAGGACTTCCCTGAGGCTGTCGCTGCAGAGCTTGCAAAGAGAGAGCTCTGGTGAGTTAGGCATTTTGTAACTTTTCTTTATTTATAAATATACGTCAATCAGCCCCAAGCCAACAGAAAGGCCGTAATGCCCGAGATCCGGGGTCCCCGGTCTTCTTGAGGCTGTGGGGCACCTTTGGAATTCTGACCCAGCATGGTGGTTGCAGCCACAGAACGGCCGCTGCAGCTTCCCTTCAGTCACACAGTGGAGATCCCTGAGCTGGGGTGGGAGCTGCTGTCAAAGCAACGCTTAAAAAAATCTGTACAGCCAATGAAATCTGCAGTGGCCAAGCAGAAAAGCCGCACCGGGCCCTGCCCACTTTCTAAAAACATTTGGTGGACATCAGGAAAGGTGTTGGTGAGTACCACGGCAGCCACGTTGAGGGCTCCTGCTTAAAAGTCATACCTTGCTTGTTTCAGTGGGTGTTAAGGACCACTAATGTCAGATTGGAGTCCCTGAGCATTGTGTCCACCAGGCAGATCTTTCTGCCTGTAAAGTGGCATCAGTTTCTCAAAATCAAAGTGCATCAACTTGGAGTCCTTAGAGGACTGGTCTTCCAGCCATCTGTAGAAATCAGAGTTCCCTTTGACGGCTGTGCCATAACTACTTGCCTAGCCCCCAGTTGGGCTCTTAAGTATCTTCTGCATTCCTAGTTCTCAACTGACCACTTTCAAGTAATTAAATTCAACTAAAATAATAATCTTTTCACTCAACACAACACAACAGCCTTTCCTAATCAGGTGCAACGGCGGATTATTGGACTTGATAGTAAGCCAGCAACTGAACTGCCATGACCTTTCAAATTGATCGGCTGGTATTAATGAATTTTTTATTGCCTCACATGACGCTGAGCTTGGTAAGATATCTGTCTAGTGCATTTTTCTCCTGACCTATATCCTCCAAGGAGTTCAAGGTAATGGACATGGTTTTTCTTCTCCATTTGATCCCCACAACAACACTGTAAAGTATGTTAGGCTGAAAGGGTGTGACTAGTCCAAGGTTACCCATGGGACTTTCAAGGCAACATAGGGAACTGAACAGCCTAACTGCTATACCACAGTGTCTCAGCATCTGGCTATGATTAGGATACCAAAACTTGTCTAAATTCTGTGAGACTTTGAACAGAGCCCCAGACATCCCATTAAAACAAGAAAGATGTCAAACCTGAAACATCACTCCTCTGGGTAGAATGTGTTTACTGGCACTTTAAGGCTTAACTCCGAGAGCAAGTCTAAGCCATTTTTTTTAAAAAGGTAGTATTGCAAAGGAAGAGCAAAATTCTGATATATATTTTTTTGGCATTTGTTCCAGGAAATAATTTTTCTTCATAGGTCTAACACTTAGGTCAGTCAGTTCTGCTTCTGACCTGTGGATCCATGAGTTACATCTGGAAGGGGGGGAAAGGGTGATCAAAACACAAGCACAAGAATTTGAACACACACAAACACCCTTCCTCCTCTTTGTCTGTGTTAATTTGTATTCAGTGCCTTTTGAATGAATGGTCTTCCAGGTAGGTGGCTTATGCCAGATGAAAGCAATAGAGAAAGGACTTTGTTCTGTGCTGCCCATTTGAGCCTTAGCTGGTGGTCGCAGCCAGAGTACCTTTCCTCTTGTTACATCCATCATAGGGCAGTGGGCAGTTGGCACACATTCTTTCTAGGGGAAGGGGGAGAGGTCGTTTCCTGAACTGGAGTGGTGTGCTGTCTCGGTGTGTCATTTCTACTCAGCCTTTTTAAGTATTGCATCTGCCTGCATGTTTTATGGGTGGCTTAAATGCCGTCAGGTTGCTTCTGACTTATGGCCACCCTGTGAATTAGTAACCTCCAACGCGTCTTGTCGTGAGCAGCCTTGCCCAGGTCTTGCAAGCAGAGGACCGTGGCTTCCTTTATCGAGACAAGCCATCTCATGTTGGGTCTCCCTCTCTTCTGGCTGCATTCAAGTTTTCCTAGCATTATTGTCTTTTTTTTGGTAAAGTTTTATTGGTTTTATATACTACATCCTAAAGGGTAGGGGTACAAGGGAAATTTGTCTCTAACTTAAGACAAGAATATTTCGTCATGTAACAAATACATGTATCATTCCTACAAAATTAGTAATAAACAAAGATTTATAATTATGCTAAAATCAAGTATTTTGAAATTCAGAATGTAACGTTCATTTTTTGCGCTTTTTATTCACTTTTGATGTTTTGGGGGCTGCTGCTCCTTTCTCCGACTCAAACGTTGAACTGCTGGAATCACTTGAAGAACATCCCAATTCTTCCTTGCTGGATTCCTCTCCTTCCTCTATATTTGGATCCTCATATTTATCTGTGCCCAATTGTTTTTTCAAAAAGTTTTTGGCTTTTTGAACTGAGTCAATTTTAATTTTCTTATCATTGCATTTAAACATAAGTCCTTCTGGGAAACTCCATTTGTAGATTATTGCTTGTAGGAAGAGGAGTAAGTCTTTGTAATGTCATCGTCACTTATGGATCTCAAATGGAATGTCTTTCAAGATTTTAATTTCTTCTTCATTAACTTTTAGTGTTTTCCCTGCTGTAGCTTTTAAAACATTGTCTCTCATTGTTCTCTTCGAGAATTTAATGTAAATTTCTCCCAGTAGCTTATTTTCTCTTATAAAGTCAGGGTAAGTACGATAAGCCAAGTCCATATCACTTTGTAGATCCTCTTGTTTAAGGTCTGAAATTGAAGCTATCGCCTGACTTAATGTTGCCTTTATGTCTTCTCCCTTGTGTTCCGGGACTCCTTGAAAACGAAGGACATGCATGGCTTTGTCCAGCTGGAGTTGGAGTAATTGGTTTTTATCTGTGTTTCTTTCTTAATATCGATAGTCCTTGTTTCAACTTTCTCAATTCTTTTATCAGTCTTATTAGCTCTTTTTTCCATCTGAGAAAGAAGTTTATGCATGGAATCCAGCTTGGTGTTGATAGTAGACATCTGATCCATCAGAGGGCACAATGCTGCCACGAGCATATTTAGAAAGTTTGCAGCCACTTCCTGAGACTTCCAATGGTGGGGGTCATTGGCGTAGTACTTCCTGGCGGAAGTTTCTTTTCTGTCGCTGCCGTTCTCCTAACCCTCCCCACCATTTGTTTACTGTGAAGAAAAGTTTTAGTTTTAAAATAAAGTTAATCTGAATTCCACGTTCTTTGGCTTAAAATGAAGCTTGCAGGCTCAAATGAAGTCTCGTACAGTTAGTTTCATTTTATCTTTCTTTTTTGTGATGCTGGGAGACCGCTCCGTTTTGGGGGGGGGGGATCTCCAACCCTTTCCCGCCCACCACTGCTTCTAAAAATGATCTAGCGAACCAAGACTTCTTCGCTTATACAGAGGTTTGATTAACTCACTTTTTAGCTGCGTTCACTTGTTACAGAGATTATTTTTGCTTATTTTCTCGTCCACTCGTCCGGAGGTTGGCTCTGGGTGCCAAACTGGCTTCGCGGCGTCAGGACCTCTTGGGGACAGGCAAGCCTCGATCCCGTGGCCATCGCCTTGGGAGAGGCTTATCCTGGCTCCTCAGGCTGGGAGTCTCCTACAGAGACTCTTTGGGGGCCTGGAACCAGCCAAGTCCCCTCCTGATACCTCGGCTTGGTGCGTCTCCATCGGAGGATCGATGGGACACGTCCAAGAGCAAGCTGCCAAAAACCGGATGTTGTTCACATTATTGTCTTTTCCAGTGACTCTTGTCCTCTCGTAATGTGACCAAGGCATTATAGCTTCAGTTTAGTCATTTTAGCTTCTAGGGAGAATTCAAGTTTGATTTGATCCCTAATGCACCTATTTGTCTTTTTGGCAATCCATGATATTCATTAAAAAACTCCTCTAGCACCACATTCCACATTAATTCCCTTTCTTCCTGTTTGCTTCCTTTATTGTCCCAACTTTCACACCTATACATGGTAGCAGGGAATACTATGGGATGAATTATCTTTATCTTGGTCTCCAGTAGTCACACGTCCTTACATTTGAGACTCTTTTCTTTATGGCTATGTTTAAAGGGTGTGGACGGCAAGAGTCTTGGCTTGGTGTGTGTGTCAGATGATCTTTAAAAGTCACCCAGTGGGAAACCAGGAAAAATGAGGATTTCAGAATTTGAACAATTAAGATATAGAGTGGGTAGAATTTGACCTCTGCAAAAATTAAACACTGTCAGCTCGAATTTTACAGGTTTTGGCCACTGGTGAGTGGTGTGCAGCTCTTCCAATTTCATAGTGTCACTCTGTTTATTGTTTCGGTGGCTGAAAATAGAGTTAGCTTTTTGGAAGCAAGGTCTGTTTCTTGTTGATAGAAAGGGTGGCGAGGACTGATGCAGTATTTCTGTTAATGGGACAATACCGATGATGCTTCATAATAGACCATTGCTGCATCTCTCCCATTCAAAAATAAGAGTAGAACTAGATATCACAAGTAGAGATGTAAAATTTCCCGAAATTTTGAAGCTCAGAAAAAAAACCCAGTTTTTCCCCTGGAAAAAACCAGAAATTTTTGGAAAAATTGAAAAAAAATGCTACATTAGCACTTCTTTTTTCTTTTCCAGATTGAAAGTCATTCTGTTACCTTAGGAACATAAAATATGACTATGGACAATTTTACTTGGCATGAAATTATCACCACTAGCATATTAAAAATATAGTGTATCCAAACAATTATTACAAAGAGAATTTACTTTTTAAATAATGTTTATTTGTAATTGTAACAAATGGAGCAACAATCTCCTGAACTACTAGTTTATGTGGAACAGACAAGAAAACCTCCACAAAACAATTTTTAAAAATCCAAAAGTAACAATTATTCATATTTTCTCTCCTCGGTATTAATTTTTTTTAAAAAAACCATTCTCACAAAAAGAAATGAAAGAAATGAAAGGGGGGGATCACCTTAAAATATTTTACTCATCATGTTAAAATAAAACGTTCCATAATCAATTTTTTTTCTTTTTTTCAATTTTTTCAGAAAAAAAACAAAAAGGCTTTAGAAAAAAAATGGGGAAAAAACATTTCCCCCCCCAATTTTCCCAGTTTTTTTCCAGGCCTTCCCATCTCTAATCACAAGATATTTGAGGCTGCAGCCAAAATTAGCCGTGTGGCATTTCTTGCTTCCTCTTCCTGTGAGTAAAAATCTGCAGCTCTGGGAATCAGAGAGTTTGAAATCTCTCTGCCCGTTCAGGCGGCAGCCAATGACGTGGAAGGGGGGCGTGGGTAATCAGACTGCCCTGACATCAGCCGAGGGCTTTTGACTTTCTCCACCCTCCAGGGTGAAAAAGAAACGCAGAGATGCTGCTCTTGGTGACCATCACGTCTGCGTTATAACGTCTGTGTAAATGGTTCAGGGGAGACACACTTCTTCCTACAGAGCATCCAATTTATCTTCATTTCTTCCTCAGCATCCCATGTTAGAAATTACTCTCATAAAATTAACATGGCCAATTGGGAATCCTTTGAATAGAGACCCCTCAAAAAGGGGAAAGGAAATCTGTTTACAGAGCTCATTTGCTCAGCTGCCATCCATCATAAGTCAGGGCTGTAAGTCACCGAAGGCGTCAGTGGGCAGAGAGGACTGTCTAATTGAATGACGGGGGGATAAGTCAGAGGGGTCTGCTTTCTACCAATACAGCAGTTGTCAGGCATCCCCCCCCCGCCCAAAAACCCCAAAAATAGATATTAATAAAAGCTGAAGCTTGATCCCTCCTGAGTAGGGGGTACTGTTTGCATAGTCGGTGGCGTGTCTCGCCATATAAATATCCGGGGAGATCCATTTGCCAGCCTCTTTATCTGATTAGTCTGGTTAATGGAAGGACTTACACCATCATTTCCTAAAAGCCGTTCTGTTGTACATCATTAACCGTTGAGCTTGCCGCCTCCTCCATAATCCCAGTAAAGAGAGTGGGGCCATTAACTGAGATGAGAGTGGTAGACAGAGAAATGATCTGAGCTGTTAGTGGTAAAAATAGATCCTCTCCCATTTATCTTTGGCGTCCTTTGCGTAACATTGGCGTCACATGTGCCTTGCTCCTTTGTGTGGGTGCATTTTTTTTAGTTCCTTTTGGAAAGAGAAGCCATATCAGCATCACTCACCACCCCGAGGGCTGCGATCCGTTCAGCACCTCCGGTTGTGATGAAGCACGGCAAAGGCCCACCCCCACAGTCCCTGAGGTTCTGCAGGCTTAATAGATGGCGGGGTGAGGCAGCGGGGTCGCATTCCTGGAACCGGAGCAATCAGTATCCTTGTCCCTTCTGTTTCAAGATGGGCATAAACGACAAAACACAGGCAAAAGGCTTACCCTGCTCTTGGGAAGTTTATATTTTTTAAAGTAATTGAATTTTATAATGGATGTTTTGCAAGAAATTGTTTTTATAAGTGACCTTCGTAGCAAAATAAACTTTTGGTAAAAGGGCCAATAGTATGAAGTACTGCTGTGGGATTCAGAAGTAATTTCTGTTCGTCACAATGGGACTTGATTCCTATTCAGAGCTAGAGTTGCCAACTCCAGTTTGGGAAACTGCTGGAGATTTGGGGATGGTGCCTCTTTAGGGCAGGACTTGAGAAGGGGTTTCCCCTGGAATCAGTGGTCTGCCACAGAGCCCTCCCTCCCTCCCGCTCTCCGAAGCTGCTGTCAACAGGGACTGACCTGTGTTGTCTGAAGGGCAGCTATCCGTGCTCCAGCCCCCCACCGGTTGGTGAGGGTCCTTAGGACACCTCTGGCCACAAGCAGGGGCGGGGGTAGGGATGCCAGCTCCCGGCTGAGAAACTCCACCAAGGAGGCTACCTGTTGAAAATGCACATAGAGAGGATGGCGCAGAGTTGTTTCCTGTTGCCCCAGAAGGTTGGACCAGAACCAGCGGGTTGAAATTAAATCAGAAGAGTGTCCAACTAAACATTAGGAAGAACTTCCTGACAGTTAGAGCAGTTCCTCAGTGGAACGGGCTTCCTTGGGAGGTGGTGGGCTCTCCTCCTTTGGAGGTTTTCAAGCAGAGGCCAGATGGCCACCAGACAGCAATGCTGATGCTGTGAACTGAGGCAGATCATGAGAGGGAGGGTTGCCTCAGTGCTTAGTTCTCCTGGCCCTTTCTGACACACCCAGGGAAATGCCAGTCGCCACTTTGGGGTCAGGAAGCAATTTTTCTCCAGGCCAGTTTGGCTGGAGATCCTGGAGATTTTTTGCCATCTTCTGGGCGTGGAGCAGGGGTCACTGGGTGTGTGTGTGGGGGGAGGTATTTGTGAATTTCCTGCATTGTGCAGGCGGTTGGACTAGATGACCCCGGAGGTCCCTTCCAACTCTGTGACTCTGTGATTCTGTTTATTATTTCGTTTGTACCCCACCTTTCCCCTGCATGGGGAGCCAAACTGGCTTACACTGTTCTCCTCTCCTCTATTTAATCTTCCCAACAACCCTGTAAGATAGGTTCGGGAGGGACTTTTTTTGCCTTAAAATACTAATTTTTAAATCTTTCCGTACGTCTAAATGAATATATAAATATATTTAATTCCAAAGCATCTTGGTCAAATGCTTTTTTATACTTCAGACCACCATAACAAGAAATGATAAAGAAAACTAAGGGTGAAGGAAGGGGGTGGCCAAAAATATATATAACCAAGATCCATGGTGGGGAAGCTCCATGGATCTTGGTTAAATGAAGGAATAGATTTATAGTTGCCAACCTCCAGGTTGCCTGGAGATCTCCTGGAATTACCACTGGTGTCCAGATGACAGAGATCAGCTCTCCAGGAGGACGTGGTTTTGGGGGGGGGGGCTGGAATCTACGGCATTATACCCCACTGAGGTCTCCCCCTTCCCCGATCTCCGCCCTCCCCAGGCTCCACCCCCAAAATCTCCAGGAATTCCCCAAGTCATAGCTGGCAACCTTACCTAGGTTGCTCCATTACAACTCTTTGAGGCATATTTGTTCAGCCTCGTTGGCACTTTCTTTATCCAGTACATCAGCTTAAAAAGAAATTTAAGATTCAAATGTATATGGGGGGGAGAAATATCCACAAACCGTGGTGCGATCCATTCGTTTTGCTTTGCTGTGCAGCAAGCATTTCTTATGGAATCACCAAAAATGTCCACATTACAAACATCCCTGGTAAGAAACTGTGAAGTATCCCACCTTGAAAACATTCTCTGACGATGACTGCTAGAAAAGCACTCTGCTGCAAAGAAAGGGGGACTTAAATTGGGGGGGGGGTGGCAGCAGCAAGCTTTTCACTCTCTCCCGCTCAGTACCTTTGTGACAAGCAGCCAGAATAGACCTCAGATATTGCAGAGAGAGGAGACACAGCCCCTGAAACAGGGCTTTTCCTCTTGACGCCCTGCCCCTAGAGGAGAGGGCCTGGTGGTGGGATACTCTCTCTCCCCCTGAATTTCCCAGCGCTTCCTTTCTTTGGCAGCCTCCCCTCTGGTGGATTTTATCATCCACTATGGCCCTGCCGCAAGCTAGCTGTGGTGGGATGGTCAAATAAGAGCAGGTTGAAACTGAATCCAACAAAGATGGAGGTTCTGTGGCTGGGGGAGAGGGGCTCCGGGGCTCAGGTTCTGCTTGCAAGCCCTTGATGGGGCACCACTGGGACCGGCACAGTCCATCAGGAACTTAGTTGTGACCCTGGATTCCTCCCTTAATATAGAGGCCCAGGTCACCCCTATAGCCAGGTTGGCATTTTCCCATCTACGCCAAGCCCGGCAGCTGGCCCCTTTTCTGTCGCGCTCCAACCTGGCCACAGTAATCCATGCGACAGTCACCTCCAGGCTAGACTACTATAACTCCCTCTATCCAGCCTACCCTTGAGACTGACCTGGAAGCTCCAACTGGTACAGTTCCTATTAGGACACGTGCTGCCACATTCTGTACCAGGGAGTTATAGTAGCCCCACAATCATGTGGATTAGGCAATTAGTAAATATAATGCAGCAAATAAATAAATAACATCTCGGAAGCGAAGCCAGATTGGCCCTGGTCCGTACTAGGGTGGGAGACGATCAAGGCAGTCCAGGGTTGCCACGCAGAGGCAGGCAGTGGCCAACCCCCCTCCGAACGTGTCTTGCCTGGGAAACTCTACAGGGTCACCCTAAGTTGGCTGCAACTGGGTGGCATTTTCTACCGCTGTCATATTGTCACTTCTGTTTTGTATTACAGTGATATCTCAAACACAGTATTGCAGTGATGGTACTCCCACAAGAAATGGTGTCTGAGGGGACTTTGACATAACTCATGTCTGAGATTATCTCTCTTCCGTGATAGGACCAGGGCTGAGCTTCCTCCATAACATTTGTTTTAAAAATGGAGTCCCAGATTGGTATTTCTTCCCAGTGGTTGTGGGATGTGTGTGTGTGTGTAATGTGGTCCCAATTTTAAGTTAGTATTAATGTTTCTTCAGAAGCGCTTTAAAAAGCCAGTAGCCCTTTAATCATAGAAACCAGTTTAATCATAGTCAGGGTTTCCCGCTGGAGAAACTTGATCATTGTGCTAATAAAAAGAACAAACACAAATCAAGCCAGCTTCTTCAATTGTTTTTCCCTTCTGGAAGAATGGGAGAAAGTAAGCAATCCTTTTAAAGGGCAAATGGTAAACTGAGCTTCAATCAATCTAGGCAGTTTTTCAGATTACACATTTACACATAGAAATAACACAGTACTCTGCACAGTACTCTGGGGCGGCCCTCACCCCACTCTCAAAAAGACCCTTTAAAGGGTCTTTTTGCAAACTGAGCATGCAGCCCACAACAGCCCCTCTCCCTCCCTTCTGCTAGATTTAAAGGGCCCTCCAGCTGGTCCGTGGGCCATTTGGCCCCTGCCAATCAGCTGAAGCCCTTCAAAACAAGCAGGAGGAGAGGGAGAGGGGTGGCTGGGCTGGTGGTCGCTCTTGTGGGTGGGGCTTATGGGTAGGGTGTTTCTGCCCACCCTTGGAACACCCCTCAAATCCCCCCACTGGAGCGACAAGGGGACCTGGCCACCCTAGATCATGTTCTGCTCTTTCTGTGTTTCTTCCAGTACCAAGTTTACTAGCTTCAGAATCCCAGCTGCTAAGCCAATAGGAACTGGTATGATTGGTGAGCCACCTAGCTATACTAGGCACAATGCACACACAGGTCATCCACCAAAGCCTCAACCAATGTTCCCTCTAAGCTGTGAAGTCTTGTGAGCAAAAGTTCTACCTTGTGAGCTACTAGCATTAAAGTTGTGAGCAAGCGATTTGGCTACTGCATAAATTAGTTTGCCCTGGAGCCTTTCTTCCTGAGCTAAGACAAAAATGTGTAAGACAGAGGCTAAAAAAATGTGAGCTAGCTCACACTAACTCAGCTTAGAGGGAGCACCTCAACATTTATAAAGCCACCAGAGGATACTTCTTTTTAGTTTTTTCAATGGTATGTTCTACAAGGTTGGCTAATGCATCTTTATCAAGGTCAGTGAGAGACTTACTGTAATTAAGAACTTATTTGTATGGCCTTCTTGCTTTACGATAGGACTCCATATGGTAGATCCAATTTAGAGCAAGTCGATTAGCCTTACTGTTCTCTCACAAGAGTAGCACTGGCCAAAATTTAATATTTGAAATCAAATTAAACATCCATTTAACTCTTCTGTTGAATAATGAGGTTTAAAGGTATTTAATTTTGGCTAAGTTGTACTCAAAAGATTAGCTGTTAACTTGGTTTAGAAAATGAAAATTAAAGTGTGTGCGTGTGTGTATATATATGTGTGTGTGTATGTGTGTGTGAATTTTAAAGAGGGCATCTTGTTTAGAAGACCTGCCTCCCCTTTAACAAACCTGTAGACTGGAGCAGGGCTCCCCAACCTTTTTGAGCCTGTGGGCACCTTCAGGATTCTGACCCGGGGGTGGGGTTGCCGTGGGAGGCAGAGCCGGTCACAAAATGCTCATCGCAAGAGACACAGCCAACCCCCTCCCCCCCAGACATACGTCTGCACACAGAGGAAGCCCAACTCTAGGGGATGAAGGGAGAATAGTACTAAGACTGTGGGGGCAGCTGCTGCTGCTGAAACAATGCTATTTCAATCTGGAGAGCCAATCAGATTTCCAGTGTCCAGTCTTGCTGTGCACTGGCCCAGCCTTGCTGGGCAGGACCCCCAACTGACCCCACTCACTGGGTGGGTGGGATGATGAGTGTAAGCTGCCAGTCATTCATAGCCATGTTGAAGCATGTGAACTCATAGCCGGGAGAAAGAGAAGGAGAAATCAGCCCACCGAAGGCCCATAGGAGGAAGAGGAGGAGATGGAGATTGGGGGAGAGGGGATTCTAAATTAGTCTCCTACTGCAATTTGTCACAGAGCATGTGATTTAAAGGTTTTTTTGTTTGTACTTATGGGTCTAGCTCTTGTACTTCCAGTCGCTCCTTGCGCTCTAAACATAATGCTCCCCACAGAATTAAAGCAAAACTGATGCAAAGCGGGAGCACCTCCAGCCAATATAGCAATATACCCCCAGTTGAAACAAACAGTACTGTTCGTTTCTGGGTTTTGTGGCTCGTGCGTTTGCTCTCAGAGTAAAGCTCTATCATTGCTTTTGCTGTACCTGATTCACAGACCAAAGGTTGGTAATAAATCCAACCATTGCTATCAAAAGTGCGATGTCTTCAGTGTGCAGTTCTTGCTTATTGGGTAGCACAGGCTGTGCCATGCGGCATCACGCAGAACAGTTCACTTAAGAGCAGGTTTCTTGCTTGTGCATGTGCATACTTGCTAATTAGGAGACACAGTTTGATGTATTAATTAATCTGGTCCAGGGAGACAGCTGGGGGCTCCTGCTGCCTTTGCTTCCAGTGGGCTTTCCGATCTGGGGGCGGGGGGTGGAGGTGGGAGTGACAGAGAAGAAGCAGAGTTGCTTCTGACAAATTGATTTAACTGGAGCGCACAGCCGGAGGGGAATTCTGCGCTTTGTCACTGCACACGACTGCAATCTTTGTAGGTTCCAACTGTTGAGTATTGCAATTTTCCACTTTTTTTTTTTTGTCCCTTTGCTGAAATTTGCTTTGAATTTCTTGTCAGGCAATTATTTCCCCAGGTTTAAGGAAAAAAAATACTGCCCTCTCCCTTATTGTGCCTCTCCAGAAATCTGTGTACTTCTGGAAAGATAAATATGTCCACATCTATTAGCAAAATACGACCGCCCTGCGCAGAGGGACTGTGAAGCCGAACTCGCGTCATACCTCTCATCGCTCAACCATTTTTCATTAGGGACACATATTTCTCGCCAGCTTGCTGAATTATGATTATTCGGAACAATTAAACGGGTCTGCATAATTCAGAGTATTCTGGATGCCTAAATCTCTTTGCTTAGAAAAAGGTGGCTGGCATATATTGATAACCCTGCTCTGGGTATTTTAAGGCATAAGAAGTAACCCACGAGAAATCCTCTTTAAAAATAATGGGTTAGATCTTACGGGGGAGGGAAGGTGGCATAGTGTAGCCCGATCTCGTCAGATCTGGGAAGCTAAGCAGCATCAATACTTGGAAGGGAGACGGCCAAAGAAGACTCTGCAGAGGACGGCAGTGGCCAACCACCTCTGCTTCTCACTTGTCTTGAAAGCCCCTTGCTTGGGTCACCGTAAGTTGGCTGCTACTTAGTGGGAATTTACACACACAGATCTCATGGATCTGTTCCACTAATAGTGTTGCTGCTATCTTTGTGCTGGATCTAACCAGATCTCTTTTTTTGGCATTTAGCCTGGAATATATCCAAGAGTGGACACTGAAATGTTGCTGAGAATTTTCACTTATCCCACCACTGATCCTTCTCCCTGTCCCGTGTACTGAAATCTGAAATTCCTCAGAACTGAAGATGTGAGTGGGAAAACAGGAGGTGGCCACCATTGTGAAACAGAATGATGTATTGAATGGACCTTGGTCTGACCCAACATGGCGCTCAGTACATTTGCAGTGCTGTTCTGTTGGCTGGATTGGATTTGAGATGACTAATTAATCAGCTTGTTCATACACATGTCCCTTGATTCGCTGGAGTGTATCAGACTGCCCTGGATTAACCATTAAGCAAAATAAACAGGTGCTTCAAGCACCAAGGGAGGGTGGGGCAAAGAGGGTTTGTTTGTTTTTTTGCTTGTATTGCTTACTTCTATTTAGTGTTAAATAAATATATATATTTTAAAGTTTATATTTAATATAGTAGTAGGATCTGGCCTGGGGGATCGCCTGGAAGAAAACTGGATTTTTAATCTCTTATTCTACCTTCAGCACTTATTGAGTCTTAACGTCTTGTTAATTAAGCAGTGGAAGGGCCAAGGGGCACCATTTTGGGGCTGTGCTTTGGGCATCAGTTGGCCTTAATCCAGCCCTGGACAACCAGTAGGGTGTAGGGGATGTGGACCTGAGACTGTGACTGGGTAGAACTTGCCTTGGTAATGCTGTGAGACTTGCAGCGGTAGCAGGTAAATCTCAAGTTAACTGTGGCAGAACCAGAATGCTTGGTCCCTCTGCACCTCTCCCAATTCCTGCCATTTAATCATGATTTGTTTTCAAAGTGGTCCATCTGTTGGCCTCCTCCAAGCAAAATAAGCAACCTTCATTGGCCTTCCTGGAAATGTGCACCTCTGCCTGGGAGGCCTGGATTCATTAGACTTGGACTAGAGAGCCCTAGAATCACGTCACTGCTAAAGTATGAAAGCTCCATCTGTGGTCTTGGCCATGTCACTGTATTTACCACACTGGGTGGTAGTAAGCAGGGGTCTTTTTGGGGGGGAGCGCACCGGAGCACAGCTCCGGGAGCTCAGGAGCCAAGCCCCACCCCCAGCCGGCGTCCCAGGGAGTCTTTCAGGCAGCCGAATGTCAATTTCAGCTCCATTATATCCTATGGGCCATTGAAGTCAATGGTGAAAACATAGGGTATATTCTGGGGGCTGGAGGGGAGGGTCTGAGGAGAGGCTCCAAACTCACAGGGTAGCTGATGGAGCCTCTCCCGAAGATACCCACCAAGTTTCAAGAACATTGGATCAGGGGATCCAATTCTATGGGCCCCTAAACAGGTTGCCCCTATTCCCTCCATTGTTCTCTCCATTGTTACTTTTTTCCTACCATAGAGAACAATGGAGGGAATGGGGCAACCTGTTTGGGGGCCCATAGAATTGGACCCCCTGGTCCGATGTTTTTGAAACTTGGTGGGTATCTTAGGGAGAGGCTCCAACAGCTATCCTGTGAGTTTGGAGCCCCTCCCTCAAATCCCCTCCCCTCTAGCCCCCAGAATATACCCTATGTTTTCACCATTGACTTCAATGGCCCATAGGATATAATGGGGACAAATTGCTGTCCTTTCCTTCTCTCTTTTTCCTCTTTCCCTCCTTCTTGTCTTCTCTCTTTCTTTCTTTCCCACCTTCTTCTCTTCTCTTTTTCCTTCTTTCCCTGTTTCCCTCCTTCTTCCCTCTCTTTCTTTCCCTCCCCTTTCCTTCCCTCTTTCCTTCCTTCTTTCCTTCTCTCTACTCTCTGTGGCACTTTCCACTACCGCCAAGATATCCTCAGATCCATGGAGGGAGGTGGGATGCAAACATGGTATGTAGATACACACACATACACATTCTAGTTCCAGACTTCAAAGAATTTCACCATCAGAAGGTTGATTGATTTGCTCATTATTTATGCCATCATAATTAATAGGTTCAAGATATGTGATAACTTTAAACATGTCTCCTTTTTTCACTGGATTTCGTTATGTTCCTAGAATTCTCCAGAGAATCTTGACTCCTCTCCTTACTCCAACAATCAGGAGGTTACTTGGATTAATAAGGGATTACTCCATTTTTACCAGTGCGATCAAATCCACCCTGCTATAAACCAGTAGCTGCCACCATCTGTTGAGTGAACGGCAGAAACGGTTCTTGTCAGGAGCAGTCATTCCTGTTAAAAGATGTAATCCTAAACTAGGGTTGCCAGGTCCTTTTGGGCAGCCAGCGGTGGATAGAAGGTGGGTTTACCAGGAGTTTATCCCATGGATCAGTGACATGCCCATGCGACTTCAACGTGACCTGTAAGTGGCATAGGCATGTTGGGGGCATCAGGGCAACACACTAGTTTTTGGGCAAAAGCTCTATGGTAGAATTAGCTTTCACTGTTCAGTTTTTGCCCCAAAACCGGACTGTCGCCCGGATGTCCCCTATGTGCCTATGTCACTTCCTGGGCACGTTGTAGTCATGTAGGCACATTGCTGAAATGTCTGGTGTTCCTCACTCTTGCACAGGTAAGTCCTCCCTGCTGGCCAGCCGACCGGGGGGTTCTGCCATCCCCATCCTGAACTGAGTTATACCCTTCTAAACCCATTGACTTCAGCAGATTTAGAAGGGTGTCATTCAAGTTTTGCAGGGTGAGATATAATTCTGCCAGTTACCAGCCTATAGCTGCCCAATCGCCACAGAGGGTTAGTGTGTTCTTCCTCACTATTTTGGACAGAACATCAAAAGATAGCCCAGGAAATGGTGTGATCTTTATACCCCATGTAGAATAAGGTCAACCTAGCAAAATGTCTTTTCCTAATGAGACGTCACCAGTTGATTCAGCCAAGAGATTAGATTACTGTTTAGCATAATGAAAGAACGTAAAATGTTAGCCAACAAAGTCAAAAGAAAAGTATTAGCATTTAATTTAATGTATGTCCTACATAAACTAGGCAAGTGTTTATATCTTGCTTGGTTACAGGAGATCCATCACAAGGACCAATTTGTTTTCTTCTCTGCCACTGTGGTAGAGAGGCACTGCATGGAATTCACTCTGCATAGCCTTGCATTAACTCCCAGCTGAAAACAATTTTACTTAGTCTTTACTTAGATTTATTTAGTACATTTAATTTATTTGGTGGTATATTTTGAGAAGGCTGTTGCCAGGAATTTGCCTGAGGCCACCATGAGATACAGGAAGAAGAAGAGGAGGAGGAGGAGGAGATTGGATTTATACCCCGCCCTTCACTCAGAGTCTTAGAGTGGCTTACAAACTCCTTTCCCTTCCCCTTCCCACAACAGACACCCTGTGAGGGAGGTGGGGCTGAGAGAGCTCTGACAGAAACTGCTCTTTTTCAAGAACAGTGGTGCCAGAACTATGGCTTGCCCAAGGTCATCCAGCAGCTGCAAGTGGAGGAGTGGGGAATCAAACCCGGTTCTCCCAGGTCAGAGTCCACACATGTAACCACTACATCAAACAATAGCCCAGGAGTCCCCAACAAGGGCCCCATGGTGCCCACCTACCCCTTTTCAAGTGCCCACCAAATGTTTTTAGGATGTGGGTGGGGGCAAGTAGGGCTTTTGCCCGGCAGGGCTTCTGAATGACTATTAGAGATTGCATTGACTGTGCAGATTTTTTAAAAAAATGTTGCTTTGACAGTAGCTGCCACCACAGCACAAGGATCTTTACTGTGTGACCGAAATTAAGGCTGTGGCAATCATTTTGTGGTTGGCTGTACCCACCATGCCACATCAGAATTCCAAATGTGCCCACAGGGTTGGAAAGGTCGGGGTCCCCTGCAGTAGACCAAGGCAGGTCCAGACTTGTCTCAGCAGGACAATACCCATCTGAGATGATCTGCTAGTCTGGGGGAGGTACAGGAAGTATGTATAGTCTAACCCCTTATTATAAAGGAGACAGAGACTTCACTGAGACAGCATGATAGAGTACATTCCCAGCTCCATATGACAGGCGAATAAATCTCCAAAAAGTTGCACAGTAAAACCATTGTCGATTGTAGTGTGCGTGGAAACAGGGGCGGCCCCAGGTGTCTGGGCGCCCTAGGCAGGACAGCCTGGGGTGCCCACCCCACCGGGGATGCCAACCTCCTGGTGGGGCCTGGAGATGGCGGAGTGCTGCTTTCCTGGGCGCCTAGCACCTGCGAGGCGCCCAGGAAAGCCAGGGAAGGGGCGGCGGTTCTAACCCCCGCACCTTCCGTCCCAGTGCCGGCTTTTCTGGCTGCCTCGCAGCTGTGAGGCGCCCAGGAAAGCCGGCACTGCCAGCGCTGGACAGGAAGGGGGGCTTTTCACGGGGGGGGGGCATTTTGGCGCCCCTGCAGGGCCGGCGCCCTAGGCGAGCCGGCCCTGCGTGGAAATACTTTGCTGTCATTTTACGTTGCTCTGAAACCAGTTCAGATTTGGGTTCTCCAGCTTCATTTTTCTTGTATGAAATTATCCAAGGCCCTGGAAGTGTTCAAACAATGTTTAACCTTCTTGAAATACTGCATAAAGAAGAAATATGGGGAGCTTAAGAAAATTATGTAAAAGGGTTTATTATCCCTCCTTTCCAAGCGGATGGGAATAGTCGTCGTCGTCCCCCCGCCTTCTTATAGGGGATGATTCTGAAGACTGACCCCGTTTTCGGTGATTTTATGCTCTGCAATGGGAGATGGCTCGTTTCCCCGGCCATTCCTTTGCTGACACTTTATATCCATTACTAGACATGTCAAACATGACCGGTTCCTGTGATAGTGTGGGGGGAAAAGAGGACACCGTTTGCCTATTAAAGTAATTGGTATGTTGGCATTTAGCCTGTGAGTGATTTGCAAAAATAAGCCACAAGGGCAGAGTTACCAGCAAAGACGAGGATTCTTTTGTTAAACATTGGTCTAGAGTTTTAAAATTAAATCACGTTTGACAAGACTGATTTGTCCAGTATTTGTGGCGAGAAGTTATAAGATGAACAGAGATCTTGCAGTTGTATGTATTATGGAGCTTGCTGGGGAATGCCGAGTCCGGCACATCTGTATGCTGAGAAGAAATCCACAAGTAGTTATTTGCAAGATAGTTAAATGGAGCCTCAGTCCATATGTCGAAGAAGTATGTCTTGGAATCGCAGCCTGAATTATACAGGCTCGCCTGAGCTCATCAGAGCTTGGAAGTTAAGCAAGGTTTGTCGTAGTTAGTATTTTGATGGGAGACCTCCAAGGAAGTCTAGGGTTGCTCCGCAGAGGCAGGCAATGGCAAACTGCCTCTGCTCATCTCTCGCCTTGAAAACTGTATGGGGTCGCTGTCAGTCAGTTGCAACTTTACTGCCCTTTAGTGTTGTTGCTGTTGAAGGTGGGTAGCCGTGTTGGTCTGAAGCAACAGAATAAGGTTAGAGTCCAGTGGCACATTGAAGACCAACAAAGTTTTATTCAAGGAGTGAGCACGCACATGAAAGCTCACACCTGTTGGTCTCAAATGTGCCATTGGACTCAATCTTTGTTCTGTTGTTGCTGTTGTTATATTTCGGAGGGGGCGAACTGGGACGGGCATTGCTCTTATGCCCCGCTTATGAGCTTCCAGAAGCATACGGCTGGGCAAAACACAAGACAGGCTCAAGTTCCCAGATGATTTGGAAGGGAATTGATAACAAATCAGCCAGTATCATCATGCCCCTGTATAAATCATTGGTGCGACCTCATTTGGAATACTGTGTACAGTTCTGGTCACCACATCTCAAAAAGGATATTATAGCATTGGAAAAAGTGCAGAGAAGGGCAACTAGAATGATAAAAGGGTTGGAACACCTTCCCTATGAAGAAAGGTTAAAACGCTTGGGGCTCTTTAGCATGGAGAAACGACGGCTGAGAGGTGACATGATCGAGGTTTATAAGATTATGAATGGGATTGAGCAGGTTGAGAAAGAAGTACTTTTCTCCCTTTCTCACAATACAAGAACTCGTGGGCACTCAATGAAATTGCTGAGCAGTCGGGTTAGAACAGATAAAAGGAAATACTTCTTCACCCAAAGAGTGATTAACATATGGAATTCACTGCCACAGGAGGTCGTGGCAGCTGCAAGCATGGACAGTTTCAAGAGGAAATTAGATAAACATATGGAGCAGAAGTCCATCAGTGGCTATTAGCCACAGGGTATAGATGGGAACTCTCAGTCTGGGGCAGGTGATGCACTCTATTCTTGGTGCTGGAGGGGGCAGCAGTGGGAGGGCTTCTGGTGCCCTGGCCCCACTGCTGGACCTCCTGATGGCACCTGGTAAATTTTGGCCGCTGTGTGACAGAGTGTTGGACTAGATGGGCCATTGGCCTGATCCAACATTGGCTTCTCTTATGTTCTTAAGATATTAAAACTCAAATGAGCTGGGGGATGCCAACTTCTGCAAGAATCCCAGGGAGAAAAGCGGTGCCCTTTATCTTTGCGTGTGGTGCTGGATCTCTGTCTGCAGGGAGTTTTTAAACATGGGGCATTCCCAACCATGGACCTTCGCCCGCAGTCTGCAACCGGGCCACCCATCCCACCGTTCTCCTGCACGTGTCGGTCAGGCCTTGGAGAGCCAGGCAGAGAGCTCCTTTGCCTCCTCTCCCGCAGGGTGGATCACGGGCTCTCCCTATCCTTACCCAGGCAGGAGCTAAGCAAATGGCGCTGCCAAGTTTTCTTTACGCCAAAGCCTCCGTTGCGACACCCTTCAGGGAAAGGGTGCATGTTAAAGAGTCTTATTGTTCCTGCAGCGAGATGGGCGAGGCGACAGGCCAAACCCTTGTGCCGCTCAAAACAGCTCCCTGTTTGAAAAGAATCGCCAGTCCAGAGGAAGTGACTCTGGTCTGAGGGAGCATCGCAGGAAAGTGGTTCTCATCCGTGACCGTGGGAGAAGGTAATGCAACCTTCGTCTTCTTTTAAATCCAGAGGAACATGTTCAGCCTTTTGTTATGTAAATGGATGTTCATTAAACACCAGCTGCGGGCAGAGAGTTTATTTTTATTTGAATGAAGAAACCCCCCTCAAAGGAACCATATGATTAGAGGTCGCTCGCATCCGTTTATTAAAGGTTACTTATCTTCCTTGACGTAAATGTCTTTGGATGCTTCTGACTAGTGACATTTCGAGATCAAGACTTTTTGAGACAGAGAATAAAATGTGAAATATTCAGGTTCTTTCGTCGTTATCAGCGGGGTACTTTTTTTGAAATGTGTACTTGAGAAGTCAGTGTGAGGGTGTGGCCTGCGGGGTGGACTGGAGTGTGTGGGGAACTTATCTTTTTCAAAATGTATTTTATTTGATCGTGCACATTTCTAGCCTGGCCAACTCCCCAAATCACCCCAGTGTTGTGGAACTTAGACTAAAATATTCGTGTTGGTTTTTATGCAAATGTTTCCATTGCTCCGTTGGTCATTTTATACTGGTAATTCTCACATGGTCCCAGGGCACATCAGAGATAGAGCAGGGAAAGGGTGCCCGCCGTGCTTCTGCATGAGTCACTGCTTGAAATGGCACAAGACTGAAGTTGCAGATGCATTCTGTGGGTCTGGTTTTATCTCCGTCACGAACAGCGTGGAAGATGAGGGATGTCCCCTTCTGGCCTCAAGCCCCAAGAACAGGCCCAGGAGCGGGGCGGGGGGAGGTATCTTGAATCAGCCCTGCCTTCCTGTCAGAAGGCATGCTTCGAGCAGTGATTCATGCAGAAATGTGATGGCGGTAGAAAATGCCATCGAGTCTCAGCCAGCTTACGGTGACCTCACGGGGTTCTCAAGACAAGAGACATTTAGAGGTGATTTGCCATTGCCGACCTCTGCCACAGCCACTTCCTTGGTGATCTCCCATCCAACCGACCCTGCGAGACTTCCGAGATCTGATGAGATCGGGTTAGCCTGGGCCATCCAGGTCAGGGCAAAAATGCAGGGCTCCTCCAGCTGAGTCCTTGAAATACTTTTGACTCTAAAAGTGAATCTTTTCAGGCATCAGGGTGAGTTCTACCTGTTTGGAGATAGATCAAGATGGGCAGTCATGTTAATCTGCAGTAGAGAAGAACAAGCATCTAGTAGCACCTTCAAGACTAACAAAATTTGTGGCAGGGAAGGAGCTTTTGTGAGTCAGTACTCACTAGGAGGATGGAGCTGCGGTGGCTCAAGTGGTTAAGATGCTGAACTGCAGGCTGTGGAAGGTCAGTAGTTCAGCAGTTCAAGACCCGGGTGCCGCATGACAGGGTGAGCTCCTGTCTCTAGTTCCAGCTCCTGCCAACCTAGCAGTTCGAAAGCAAGAAATTGCAAGTAGATAAATAGGTACCACTTCAGTGGGAAGGTAACAGCGTACCGTGCGCCTTGGTGTTTAGTCATGCCGGCCACATGACCACGGAAACGTCTTCGGACAGCGCTGGCTCTTCGGCTTTGAAACGGAGATGAGCACCGCAACCCTAGAGTCGGATTCGACTGGCTTTCGAGCAAGGGAACCTTTACCTTTTTTACTCACTAGGAGGACGGCAAGGAGATCCAATCATTCAATCCTAAAAGAAATCAACCCTGACTGTTCCCTGGAGGGCCAGAGACTGAAGCTGAAGCTCAAATACTTTGGCCCCCAAATGAGAAGGGAGCCCTCACTGGAGAAGACCCTGATGCTGGGAAAGACTGAAGGCCAAAGAAGAAGGATGAGAGGGTTGAACAGTCTTATCGAGGCAACAGACATGGAATTAGGCAAACTCCAGAGCACGACGGAAGACAGGGCTCCATCTTGGCTGATGTGGCCCATGGGGTTGAGAAGCGTCGGACTGAACAACAGCAACAACTCACGAGGAGTGAACAGTGACTCACGGAAGCTCATACCATGCCACAAGTATTGTTAGTCTTTCAGGTGCTCCTGGACTCTTGGCTTTTTTCTACTTTTATCTAAAATTTTCATACAGGGGGGAAAAGCATCTTTCTGCTGTCAGGAGTCTGAGAAATTCTCATTTAAAAACAGGTAAAAAAAAACCCATTGCCCTGACCTGGATTGTTTGTTTGTTTGTTTCACGTATATCCTGCCCTCCCTGCCAAAGCTGGCTCAGGGTGGCTTACATAAAACTTCATGAGGCAAACCAAAGGAATCAAATAGAATATGAATATAAAACATTACATAAAGTGCTAGTGCAGATCATACAGGGATGGGGAGGCATTAGTAGCATCAACGTGATATGGGTACAGTCGGCTAATGTCTCAGTCCGGGTAGTATTGGCAGAGCACAGGCTGTCGATTATGGTATTAATATTGGGGCCAGGGCCTTAGTTTGTTAAGTGCAGCTCACTGGTTGAAGGCCTGGTGGGAGAGCTCCGTCTTACAGGCCCTGCGGAACTAATTCCACCAGTGCGGAGCCACCACTGACAAGGCCCTGGCCCTCGTCAAAGCCAGCCTGGCATCTCTGGGGCCCAGAAGGGCCAAACAATTTTGGGGAGTTGGCCTGGCTAGATTAACCTGATCTCACCAGATCTTGGAAGCTAAGCAGAGTCAGCCCTGGTCAGTATTTGGATGGGAGACCGCCGAGGGTCTCTATGCAGAGGCAGGCAGTGGCCAACCAGTGGTGAACTTCTCATGCCTTGAAAGCCCCATTGGGGTTGCCATAAGTCAGCTGTGACTTGATGGCCAAAAGAAAAGAATAGAATAGAATAGAATAGAATAGAATAGAATAGAAAAGAATAGAAAAGAAAAGAAAAGAAAAGAAAAGAAAGGCTGCTGTAGATATTTTGCTTTGGTTCTTAAGTGGATGGAGCAGCCCCTTTCTACGAGCACTTACAGAAAGAGCTACGGCAAAACATTTTCATGCTTACCTCTTGAATGTGAATATCAGCTGCCGAAAGGCAAAGGATGTTATTTGGGTCTCTTGGAACATCAAAGAGGCGTAATTTTATCTGTAACGTCTTAATGGCTTCTGATGGATACACACTACATTTTCATTTAGCTAATTGACTCTATAACAGAGTTTCCATCTCATGCCAGATTTATTCTCTGCCCTTGTAGAAATTTAGCTTGGGTTCAGAATGCTGAATTATCTCATCTCAGTTCTTCCCCCTCTCCCAAAGGCAGTTGATTCAGGGTCTTCTAAACTGTGAATGCGTGACAAGTCTATCAATGGCTGCTAGCCACAGTGGCTGGGGAGGACCCCCACATGCAGACGCACTAATCCTCTGAATCCCAGAGCCAGGAGGCAACACCAGGGGAAGGCCTCGGCCTCTGTGCCCTGCTGCTGGCCTTCCAGAGGACCCAATTGGTCACTGTGTGAGACGGACCACTGGTCTGACCCATCAGGGTTCTTCTGATATTCTTATGAAGGCCTCTGCCTCTATGCCCTGTTATCAGCCCTCCAGAGGAACTGGCTGGCCACTGTGTGTACTTATGTACTTATAGGTAGGGAATCTCAGTATATATTAGCCATGTGACATTCTGGTTGCTCCTGGGTCATCGTGCTTGCAGGCGGCTCTGAATTCAAGCCACATCTGTTTACAACAGATAAAGGTCATGCTTTGGCATAGTGGTTAAGAGCGCAGACTCTAATCTGGGACAACCGGGTTTGATTCCCCAGTCCTCCACAGGCAGCTGCTGGCATGACCCTGGGTCAGTCACAAGTTCTTTCAGAGCTGTTCCCTCAAAAGAGCTCTCTCACCCCCACCTACCTCACAGGGTGTCTATTGTGGGGAGGGGAAGAGAAAGGGATTATAAACCCCTCTGAGACTCCTTCGAGTAGTGAAGAGCAGGGTATAAATCCAATCTCCTCCTCCTCCTCTTTCTTCTTCTTCTTCCTTAGTCAGTGGGTGGTGGAAAATGTCAAGTCGCAGCCCACTTATGGTGTGACCCCCATAGGGTTTTAAAGCAAGAGATGTTTTTTTGGGGGGAGATTGCCATTGCCTGCATCTGCGTAGCGGACCTGGACTTCCTTGGCGGTCTCCCATCCAAACACTCATCAAGGCTGATCCTGCTTAGCTTCCAGGATCTATAAGACTGGGCCAGCCTGGGCCATCCAGGTTAGGGCAAGAAGAAAAAAGTGCCTTTGGGTGGCATCTGACTTATGCCAACACTGCATGAGGTTTTCAAGGCAAGAGACATTCAGAGCTATTTCTTTGCCCTTGCCTGCCTCTGCACAGCCACCCTGGACTTCCTTGGTGCTCTCCCATCCAAGTCCTGACCGGGGCCGACCCTGCTTAGCAGCTGAGATCCAATGAGATCATCTAGCCTGGGCCATCCAGATCATCTGTTTACAAGAGAAAATTGCCACGCTTACTCATTTGGTACATTTTCATCCCATTCTCCCTGCAAGGAGCTCAGGGGAACTTGCACTCTTCTTCTTCTCTCCACTTCAGGTTTGGCTGAGGAAGACTGACAAGCCCAAGGTCACACAGTTAGCTTCACAGTCAAGTGGGGACTTGAATCTGGATCTCCCCAGCCCTAGTCCAGCACTTCTTATTTTTATGTATTTATTTGTTTCCCTTCATTTATAATCTGCCTTTCTTGCTGGAGCTCAAGGCAAAATATAGAAAATAATTCCATCAGCATAAAATACCCAATAAATAAGTAACAGGACTAGGATTTCAGAAGTGGGAAACAATATAAACCATAGAACAGCTACGTTTGAGTCCAGTAGCGTATCAGAGACCAACAAGATTTTGGAGGTACGAGCTTTCAAGAGCTAAAACTCTCTATGTCGATTCGAAGGGAGATCTCTGAAACCTTATATCCCTTTCAGAAAAAAGGTTAGCATTTTAGTTAAGGTTGCCAACTCTGAGTTGGGAAATTCCTGGAGATTTGGGGGCAGAGGAGGAGGAGGAGCTTGGATTTACACCCTGCCCTTCACTTGGCGCCTCAGAGGCGGCTTATAAACTCCTTTCCCTTCCCCTCCCCAGAACAGACACCCTGTGAGGTAGGTGGGGCTGAGAGAGCCCTTTGAGGACTGCTCTTGACTGAACAGCTCAGACAGAACTATGGCTTACCCAAGGTCATCCAGCAGCTACAAGTGGAGGAGTTGGGAATCAAACCGGGTTCTCCCAGATTAGAGTTCACGCACTTAACCACTATACCAAATTGATGTAATAGAGCCAGGAAATAGAGTGTGGGACTTTGAATCAGAAATGGATTCCAATTCCACACATGAAACTTTTTGAATGGCCTTGGGCCAACCTCTGTCCCACGGGATGATCATAAATGTCAGGGGTCCCCAACCTTTTTGAGCCTGCAGACACCTCTGGAATTCTGACAGAGTGGAGTGGGGGCAGCCACAAAATGGCTGCAGTAGGAGGTGGAGTCGGGTCAAAATGGCTGCTGCAGCTTCCCTTCACATAGTCAGATCTCCAGTGGCCAATCAGAAGCCTTGCTAGGCACAAGCCTGTCTGGCCCCACCCACTCTCTGAAAAACATTTGCTGGAGCCAAGAAAGCTGTCAGTGGGCATCACGTTGCCTGTGGGCACCACACTGGGGACCCCTGGTAAAGGTAAAATGGCATTGGCTGAGCTCTTTTCCGAAAAGGTAGAATAACAGTGTGGTAAGGAATACATGGGTCTCTAGGTTTCAGTGGATTGTAGATAGCTACAGGAATACATCCACAAGTCTCGACAGTGTTTGCTGTGGAGATAACCAGTATCTGATGTCTGGAATATCATTTGGAAATAGGCAGCTTAGCCTGGGGGAATACATTCAGATACATTCACATTGCATGACGCTGGCTTACTAATTGTACCATATGAAACGTTAACAAGAAAAGGTTGATTCAGTTTTAATGATGGTGAAAATCAAGTGATGCCTTTGTGACTGTGGAGAACAGGCCAGCTTTTATAAGCAAATTACAATGATTTCTTGTTTTCCCGTATGAATGTGCCTTGCACTTCAGCCTGGAACAAAAGCATCTCTGTCCAAGCTTAGATGATTGTTCATTTCTTTTTCTTTTTTTTAATTTCAGTACAGTGACCCATTCTATGCAAAACTGTGTTAAACAGTTAAACATCCCAAGGGATACAACATATTCAAAACATTACAATTTCTGATGTGCGAGAAATACTAAGCTGGCTGTTGTTGCATTTGTTCTTGTGTTTTTTCCTCGCCCAAGTACATCTAGGACAGCTGTAACTAATAAAAAGCCATCGCTCACGATGTATTATAGCATTTCTTACTACTACTACTACTTTGGTGAGCATTTGTGTGTGTGCTTGGAAGTCATGGTTGACTTCTGGTGACCCCTAGTGGGGCTTAGACATTTCAGAGAGGTGGCCTGCTGTTGCCTGCCTGTGTGTCCCGGCCCTGGAATTCCATTCCTTGGAGGCCAACCCTGCTTAGCTTCTGAGAGCTGATGAGACTGGGCTTCCCTGGGCTATCCATGTCAGGGCAGCATATCTAATTCTTGACTTGTGCCCACCTCTGTGGATACTTAAATCCAGAGACTGGAGCCATGAGCAAACAAGACATATCTTTTTACGAACTTGAGAAAGGCCTCAGGTTTGCAGGAAAAATTTGAAATCTAAAACACACACATTTGGGAGTTTAAAAAAACCAAAATAATAGAAAGAGAGCCTGTATCTTTAAGAAATGGATGCCTTGTGAGACCTCAGTGGCTATTGTGGGGGAGTTGCTAAGCAACCACAACAATATTACCAGCCTTCAGACCTTGGTTTCTGTCACTAAAAGGGAGGAGGAGTTGTCAGGGCTGTCTCCAGGACTACTTTGACCTTCAGCCACTCCCGTTTCCCCCGAAGGAAGATTTATGGGGGCAAGGGTGGAAACAACCACTGGGCGATTTGCTGTCAAGCAGTTTGCGCAACTCACCCAGGTGCAGTGGTGGCTACGACTTAATGCCATACGACTCACCTGGGCTCAGCGGCAGCCTCAACATAACTTGTGTGATTTGGTTGGCTTGGGAAGTGGCCGCCACACAACACAACTTACTACAGCACAACTTTTGCAACTTGGCTGGACTTTTCTCAGGGAGAGGGAAGGAAGGAAAGAGGAGGGCCAGTGTGGTGTAGAGATAAGAATGTCAGACGAGGATCTGGGAGGCCCAGATTCAAATCCCCAATCTGCCATGGAAGCTTGCTGGGTGACCTTGGGCCAGTCACTCTTTCCCAGCCTAACCTACCTCACAGGGTTGTCGTGAGATTGCAGTAGAGAAGAGGAGAATGGTGTATGCTGCTTTGGGTCCCCATTGGGAGGAAGGGTAGGGTGTGAAGTAAGTAAATAATAAATAAAGATTAAATAAATAAAGATCTGGTGGAGGGGGAGATAAAAGGAAGTTGGTGCATGGGAAAGAACACGGGGAGAAGGAAGGGGATGACGGGACTGTCAGGAAGGAAGAGGAAATAGTGTGGGAAAGGAGATACAGGAGCAAGTGAAGTGACCCCCCTACACATCCTTGCAGGTTCCTGGCTTGCAGATCTCATAATACAAAATAGATTTTCCCAGTTATTTTGGGGTTGTATGCAGTGCTTCCTCTAAGCTGTGGGGCCCTGTGAGCAAAAATTCTACTTTGTGAGCTACTGGCATTAAAGCTGTGGGCGAGCGATTTGGCTGCTGCATAAATTAGTTTGGCTCTGGAGCCCTCCTTCCTGAGCTAAGACAAAAATGAGTGAGCTGGAAGCTAAAAAACTGTGAGCTAGCTCACACATGTTTCGGTATTTCGCTTTATGGTAGTTCTCTTCCGCAAGGCATAATATATACCAGGGATACTTGGCTTGGGAGTCACATGTGGCTTTTTGACATGCCACCTGTGGTTCCTCAGAGCACCGTTCTCCAGTGTGGCGCCCACCCCGTGTCTCAGGAGAGTAGGGCAGGCCCTGCCTGGTGGGGACTGTGGCTTCCACATTGAAGCAGCAGCCGCCGAAGGCATGGAAAAGGAGTAAGCCTCCCTACGATGCAGAACTCATCCTACGGAAGGACGTGAAGGTGGGTCTCTTGCTGGGGTCACCAGAAGTTGGTTACTACTTGACGGCACTTATGTATGCACATAATTGCAAATGTCGTTTTCCTTAACCCACAGCATTTGAGAGAGTGTGCGTGCACACGAAAGCTCAGACAGTGAATAAAACTTTGTTGGTCTTAAAGATGCCACGGGACTCAAACTTTGTTCCACAGAATGACTGCCACGGATACTTACTGTCCTGGGCATGGCTTGCCCTGACCTGGACAGCCCCGGCTAGCCCAGTCTCACCAGATCTTGGAAGCTGAGCAGGGTTGGCCCTGGCTAGAACTTGGAGGGGAGACCACCAAGGAAGTCCAGGGTTGCTACCACCACTGTTTTGTCTCTTGCCTTGAAAACCTCTTGAGGGGTCACCATAATCCAGCTGTGGTTTGACAACAGTTTCCACCGCCAGCCTCTGTTTTCTGGTGAAGCAAGACCCCCAATGTCAAAATCCCTGTGAAGAGCACAGAGGCTGCCGCTTAGTACTCATTGTTCCAGGGAGAGATTTGGACACTATCGGTTGCATTATGTTGGGCCTGGCCATGCTGGGTGATGGTGTGGACCAGTGTTCCCTCTAAGCTGAGTTAGTGTGAGCTAGCTCACAGGTTTTTAGCCTCCAACTCACAGACTTTTGTCTTGGCTCAGGAAGGATGCCTCCAGAGCAAAATAATTTATGCTGTAGCCAAATCACTCGCTCACAACTTTAACACCAGAAGCTCACCAAGTGGATTTTTTGCTCACAGGACTCCACAGCTTAAGGGGGAGCTTTGGTGTGGACTGCTGAGCGGGGGGCACAGATGAGTGCCGAATTGATGCTCAATGTGGGGATGTGTGGCATGCATACGTCTCCTAAGATTACGTCATGTGATCTAGTTTCTGTTAACAAATTTACTGCAAAACTGATCACAGGAAAGAAGATGTGTTTCCTAGCTACGAACATGGAAATGGTTGTCTTTCAGCAACTGACTTGTGAAAGGAGTTGAGTCAGACCGCTTCACAGGTTCTTTGTCAGCCTGTGAGACTACGGTCTTAATTAAGAGGTGCGAGGTATTTGGGGGGAGCCATTTTGAGTGTTACTAATCTATAAATATTGTAATTCCGTGGGGGGGGATGTATTTAATAGAGAAATTAATGAAAATGTACCATGCAGTCCTTTACCCAGAAGTAAGTTCACGGCTCAGTGCAAAACATCCCAGGTTCAATCCCCGGCATTTCCAGTTAAAAACGGATTAAGTTGTACGCAGTGTGAGACACTTCTGCCCCACGACCCCAGGGAGCCGCCGCCCTGCCAAGCCGATGATATTGACTTTGATGGGCCAAGGGTGATTCAGGATGGAATGGCTACCTCATGTGATCATGTTTGCAAAGTCTCACATGTTCATAGGGTAATAAACCAACTTAACCACACAAAGAACTGCAGCTTTAGAACTGGTGAGACCGTTCAGTCGATATCACTGAAAAAATCTTTTTGAAGAACTGAGGAAGCCCCTATTAGTACTATTATACGTTCTCCAATAATTTAGGTAAAAGATAAAAGATGATGCATGCAGAAAGAATTGTTCATAAATAACAAGAGAACAGGTGGTGGTGGAAAGCTGGCTCATGGCGACCCCGGCAGGGCTTTCGAGGCTGGAGGCGTTCAGAAGTGGTTTGTCATGGCCTGCCTGAGTGCAATGACCCTGGGCTTCCTTCCTCGTTCCCCATCCAAATGCTAACCAGGGCTGACCCTGATCTTCCGAGATCTGATGAGATCAGGCTAGCCTGAGTCGTCCAGGTCAGGGCAATATCTGGGTCACTTTATATGAAATATATTTAAACATTCTGTGCAGCTGTACATTACATTTTATTTTGTTTATGGGAAGTGAGTTGTGGAACAGAATGATCAAAGAGACTAAAATAATCATAAAAAAAATAAAAGCAAGCAGCAGTACCCTCACAAACTGGAGGGCAAGTTGCTTGCAGGAAATGGTTCTCTTCTGTTAACATTTTGTATGTTGTTCTATTGATTTTCTGAAAGTTGATAGCTTGCTGTATAGGCCCAAGAAGCTTTCAAATGGTCTGACCAAAACAAAAATGAAAGCCCCTTTATTTACAAACGGCTCTGCTCTTGGTTCCCGTGCACGTTTGACATCTCGAGTTTGACATCCTTCATTGTGGCCCTTCAGCCCAGCCTTCCCCGCAGGTGCTTCGGCAGAGGTCCTCTGAGGGGAGGGGACGGGACTGAAGAGTGAGAAATGGCCCCTCCCTTGCCGGGCGCGAGCGCTCCCTCCCTGGGAGTTGGCCCTTGCTAGGCACCAGCTGCAAAACGGTTGAGGGTGTCCGAGGCAAGGATGTGAAAGTGGAGTAAGCTGGAACTCGTTCAAGCTGTGACGGAGACACAGACATCCCGCAAAAGAATGCTCTCCATTGGAATGACAGTGGAAACGGAAACTAGATGCATCGACCGTCAGTGACGTTCACGCAAACTATTGTCTGATTTAATTCGAAAATCCTCCCAGACGTGGCCTTTGCTCTTTCCCCTTACTAGGCCTTAGTGCAGAGAAGGAGCAAGTGTGTCTTTTCCCCTTTGTCACACAGGGGTCCCCAACCTTTTTGAGGCTTTAGGCCCAACTGGAAGTCTGACAGAACATGGTGGGCACTGCCACAAAATGGCTGCTGCTGGAGGCAGAGCCAGACACAGAATGATTGCCACGGCTTAACTTCAGTCACACAGTGTGGATCCTTGTGCTGTGGTGGCAGCTGCTGCCAAAGCAACATTTAAAAAAATTGCACTGCCAATCAAATCTCCAATGGCCAATCAGAAGCCTTGCTGAGCAAAAGCCCCTCCTGGACTCACCCACTTTCTAAAAACACGTGGCAGGCACCAGGAAAGTTGTTGGTGAATGATAGGGTGTCTGTGGGACCCCCGATATATCATATACTCCTGTGGTTTTCTGCAGGTAGATGAGAGGGAGGGAGGGAGGGAGGGAGAGAGAGAGAGAGAGAGAACGAACACTAACATATTTCATCTGATGTATGTGTGTGGAATGTGAGGTTGTTAAGCCCAAGGCTTGAATAGGAAAGTGGAGACGAGGCTTGTTGTTTTCATTTGGACAGAGAACTAAAACAGGTGCTCCAGGGGCAGGTATCTCAAATCACAAACAGAATGAGCGGCGTCCACCTCTTTCTGTTCGGATCGTAATTGGCTTTCCTTCAGTGCAAACGGGGGGCAGGGACCATGTCCCTGAAATAGCATGGCTAATTCAGCTTGGTTCATTCCATCAGAATAGATTCCTTCTGGCTTCGGTTGACTGGGGTCTTTAAAATAAACAGGTGGGATTGTTTGTACGTAACAAGAGCCGTAACAATGCATTTAGCAATTCTGGAAAAGGACAAAAGACAGTCGTTCAATAAGCAGACAAAGGGTGGCTCAGCTGTCCCTCTGAGAGAGATTCTGTGTCAGGCTCTGAGCCCCGTGTCTGTAGCAGGTATCTTGAAACCGCAGTGACCAACTTGTCCTCCTTCACAAATGGCATTCCAAAATTTCTGCCCCGGGGCTTTAAATAGAAGTAGCCAGAGCCTGTTTCTCTGCAGCACGAGAGCAGAGGTCAGTGCTGCTCTGTCCCACTGAGGCACTGGATATGTTGTAGATGCAGCCGACTCCCATTAATGGTGGCGGTGGCAGGAAGTGCCTCCAGGTGGCAGCTGACTTATGGCGACCCCACAGGATTTCCAAGGCAAGAGATGAACAGAGGTGGCTGGCCATGGCCTTCCTCTGTGTAGCAACCCTGGGCTTCCCTGGTGTTTGCCTACCCAAGGACTCACCAGGCCCAACCCTGCTTAGCTTCTGAGATCGGAAGAGATGGAGCTCGCCGGGGCACTCCAGGTCAGGGCTTCAATGGAGTCAGTCATTCAGAACCTTGAGCTGTCAAAACGTTTTCTGGGAATCATGGCGTCAGTTCGTAGATTCAACCAGGGCAATGGTGCCATGGAGAGGCAGGGGGAAGAGCAAGTCCCTTAGCCCTCCTGTGTTGAGGAAGCTCACATGATCACTGGCTCACACAGGGTCCTAGTGAGCACAGGTCTTCTCCCTCAAAAATGCACTATGAGTGTCACCCCTGTCAAAAATTGTGCCTTTGAATAAAAAAGTGAAATATTTATCAGGCTTGTCCATGTTAATGAGAAGACAGGAGTCACAGGGAAAGACAATAATACCATAAGAACATAAGAGAAGCCAATGTTGGATCAGGCCAATGGTCCATCCATTCCAACACTCTGTCACACAGCGGCCAAAAATACCAGGTGCTGTCAGGAGGTCCAGCAGTGAGGCCAGGACCTCCCACTGCTGACCCCTCCCAAGCACCAAGAATACAGGGCATCACCTGCTCCAGAGTCCCTATCTATTTGTTGTTGTTCAGTCGCACAGTTGAGTCTGACTCTTCGCAACTCCATGGACCACATCATGCCAGGCCTTTATGTCCATAGCTTGTGGCTAATAGACACTGATGGACCTCTGCTCCATATGCTTATCTAATTCCCTCTTGAAGCCATCCATGCTTGTAGCCGCCACCACCTCCTGTGGCAGTGAATTCCACGTGTTAATCACTCCTTGGGGGAAGAAGGACTTCCTTTTATCCGTTCTAACCCGACTGCTCAGCAATTTCATGGAGTGCCCACGAGTTCTTGTATTGTGAGAAAGGGAGAAAAGGACTTCTTTCTCAACCTGCTCTATCCCATGCATAATCTTATAAACCTCGATCATGTCACCCCTCAGCTGTCGTTTCTCCAAGCTAAAGAGCCCCAAGCGTTTTAACCTTTCTTCATAGGGAAGGTGTTCCAACACTTTTATCATTCTAGTTGCCCTTTTCTGCACTTTTCTGCGCAGGAAAAGCGGAAGGCAGCAGGAAAAGAGGAGGACCCAAGACGGGATGGATGGACTCAGGCAAGGAAGCCCCAAAGACCCTCAGCTTGTAGGATCTGAGCAAGGCTGTTAACAAGAGGACGTTTTGGAGGATATTCGTTCATAAGGGTCACCATAATTTGGAAGCAGCTTAGCAGCACACGGACACACTGTTACCTGAAGAAGTGCTCATGCACACAAAAGCTCATGCCTCGAATAAAACTTCATTGGTCTTAAAGGTGCCCCTGGACTCAAACTTTGTTCTTACACACACACACACAACACTGTCCATGATCTCCTGGGACAAACTTGTAGAACTTCTGAGAACAGGCAGTGGGCCAGAGAAGAGGAGGACTGCCCCAGGGGCCGGGCCCAGTCACCAAAGACTGGGAGGCTCCAAGCCGAGTGTCCTACCTGCAGCCAAAAAGGACTCTCCTGAAGCTTCTTCTGTGCCAATGAGAGGAAATCCAGGACTGGCTCTTTGCTTTGGGGGTGAAGGAAGCCGGCAGCAGGCAGCCCCCGGATGGGCAACCCTGGCTCCTAGAGGCAGCCAACTCATGAGGAATCCCTGTTCAAGGCTATTGACAGAAAATGAGATAACACAAAAGCTGATGCCCAGAATTAAATTTAGTTGGTCTTCAAGGTGCCCCCCGGACTCAAACTTTGTTCTGCTGCTTCAGACCGACACGGCGACCCCATTGGAATCTGTCTTCAAAAGACCTGAGGGAGGAGGCCGAGGAGGACACATCTACTCTGGCTCCCAACACAGAAGGAAATAAAGCTAGGGGAGAGGAGGTAGAATTGGATGGGGGAGCCAGTTTGGTGTAGCGGTTAAGAACACGGACTCTAATCTGGGAGAACTGGGTTTGATTCCCCACTCCTCCACTTGCACCTGTCTGGATGATCTTGGGCAAGCCATAGTTCTGGCACGGCTGTTCTTGAAAAAGAGCAGTTTCTGTCAGAGCTCTCTCAGCCCCACCTACCTCACAGGGTGTCTGTTGTGGGGAGGGGAAGGGAAAGGAGTTTGTAAGCCGCTCTGAGACTCCCAAGTGAAGGACAGGGTATAAATCCAATATCCTTTCATTCTTCTTCTTAACTCCTGGCCCTCTCCCTCAGAGGCCAAGGGAGGGCACTTCATCTGAGGGGCTGTCTCAGTGGGAAAGCCTCTGCTTGCCGTGCAGAAGGTCTCAGGTTTAATCCTAGGTCCATTTCCTGCCGAAAAGACCAGGAGGCAGATGATGTGAGAGACCTCTTTCTGCCTGAGACCCTGGAGAGCCGCTGCCAGTCTGAGTAGACAAGACTGGCCTTGATGGGCCGAGGGTCTGATTCAGCGTAAGGCTGCTTGGTGTGTGTGAGTGTGTGCACGTGTGCGCATGTGATACACAGCGGCCAGGGCCTGGGGCCTGCCAGTGGCCACATGGATTGCACAGGAGATAGGGTTGCCAGCTCCAAGCTGGGAAATTTCTGGGGAGGGTGGGGTTTGGAGAGGGGACATCAGTGGGGTATAATTTCATAGGGTCCACCTCCCAAAGTGTTCATTTTCTCCAGAGAATGGATTTTTGTTGCCTGGAGTTCAAATGTAATCCCAGAAGATCTCCAGCCACCACCTGGAGCTTGGCAACCCTAACTGGAGAACTTCCTGGTAGAAAGTGCTCTTTGTTGCTGGCTCTGAGAATTCTGGCTCGAGCTGTTTTGGAAGATAGGATCTCAATGGACAATAGTTCCTGCTTTATCATTCTTTCCATTATTGTACAGAAATGAAACTGTTTTACAGTACTGATAACTTTTTTGCTCAGTTTCCCAATTGCACTTTAGCGAAATGCAGGGTTTTTTTGCCATGATTGATCACGATCTTTGCCTCCTCTTGCTTCTCTTCCCTTGTTCTCTATCCCGTAGCATTTCAAATTCAATTGTGAATCAGAGACTGTAGAATCAGTGCTGCTGAACTGAACATGAGCCCGGTGTTTCAGACGTTGCCCTGAGAGAGCTCAAGTCATCCTTTGACAAACTGATTTTATTGAAATGTTTTTGCAAGGCGTCTTAATAAAACTGCAGTCTCCCCACCCAAGCGGTTCATATTTGTATGTGTTACTGGAGTAGGAGACCAGATGCACAGCAAGAATTGCCCAACTGGAAAGATGGTGTTTGGATTGGTCCTGAGAGTCTCTTTTGGTCACAGCTGTGAAGCAGCTCAGTGTAGCATCTGAGCACACTGCTGATGCATCAGGACTCTTCATTGTCTCGGCACATAACTTGTACAACTGCTGAAGAGATGTGGGAAGTCATAGGGAAAGATGGCAGTACTTTGGTTCAGTGAGATGAACGGTATCTTAATCGGCTTGTTTAAGTGCCTGGTTGGATTCAGCCTCATGGCTGAGAATCCAAGGCACGACTCTGTTTTAATATAGATTTTAATATAACAACCCTTATTTGTTTTAATCCTCTTTTTAATCTAGGTTATGATGGTGAGCTCATAATCTTTATTAAAAAAAAAGTCCTTCTAAGTAGTGGGTTTGCCTCTCAGTTGCTTTATAAGCTTTATAAGCTCTTCTTTGGTTCATTGGTGGTGGTGGGAAAGGGCCATCAAGTCACAGCTGGCCCTTCCTGAGGTTTTCAAGGCGAGGGGCGTTCAGAGGTGGTCTGCCATACCCTGCCTCTGAGTAGCAGAGCCTGGACTTCCTCAGTGGTCTCCCATCCAAGGGCTAACCAGCGCTGAGCCTGCTGGGCTTCCACGAACGGTAGAGACCGGGCTAGCCGGGGCCATCCGGGTCAGAGCCCTGAGTTAGTTGCGGCTGGTGATATAAATCTGATACGCCTTAAACGTCTTGTATGGTAAACTGTGTTGAGTTCCATACGAGATTCCATGGGATAGAGTCCACTTCGTGAGATGCAAGGACTGACTCCTCAGCGTGATGTAATTTTACACGGTGGTGTGACAAACACCAGAGTCAAGGGGCCGTGAAATGCAGGAAGCACCAGGTGAAATGTGATTATGTACAACTTGAACCTCATCTAGCAAAATACAGGGATCATTCACTAATTATTCTAAGCTAGTTAACATCTGTAATGGGTGGAGAGCCTCAGGTTTTGCTACGATAGATTAACGCTTGTCATGAGTGAGAAATCCCATCCCTGTCCTGAGCCACTGCGGACAGGGGATTTCTCACTCCGCGTAGGTGTCCACTGTAACAAAGTAGAAAAATTCCTTATCGCACAGGAGAACTGACCTTGCCAAATCACCTCACAAAACACTAATTTAAATCAACTATTTCTCTTTCTTAGTGTTGTTAAAAAAAATCGATTTAAATTGTAACCCCATTGATAGTTTAATTTTTTTACTCCATTCCATAGGCTGTGATCACACACACCTTTAGATCCAACATAGGTGCGAATGCCTGGCGGATCTAAAGGGAGCGACCAGACAGCAACATCTGGGAAGGGTTCCGCAGTCATCGGCAACCCGTGCTGCTCCACTACAGAAGCAAAGTTAAAAGACACCAGGGAAAGTGCAGTAGTAAATGGGTTCCGACGGGCCACGGACGGACTCTCCCCTGCCTGATCACGCAAGCACGCTCTCCTGCCATCGGGATGGTCTGATCAGGCCATCCCAGTTCGGTGCTGGTTTCCCCCCCCCTTCGCAGTATGCACCTCATCACATACTCCATAGGGGGCCCTCAGTGTGGAGGTGCGCTTCCTTGTTTACGCGCATGGGAAACAAATGGCCAAAAAAAAAAGAGACTCACCCACAGTTGTGTCTGATCACACAGTGATGGGCTGTGTCCGCAGCTACAAAAGGATGTGTGATCTCACAACTACTGTCAAATTCCTCCAGAGGAGTTAGCCTCACTTCCCCTCTGCTTCAGTTGGCACGTGTGACCACAGCCATGTTTTTATATTTCCAAACTAGTTAATATGACCATTTATTAAACACTTCTTTGGTATCTCATCGTAAAATTTGTGACTGTGGCAGTCGGAGTGAAATGTTATGTGTTATTGTTTTTTCCTTCTGTTGGTAAAACTCCCCCTGCCCCAAATCTTCATTTCTGTCTCATTCTTCAGACAAAGAACTGGGAAATTGGGTGAAAGGGAGTAATGTAAAGTACATCCAGACCGCAGTGGTCTTGAGGCTTATAACCTAGAACTACGCTCAATGATCTTCTTTAAACTGTTGTCAGACAGTTTTGAATATTCTGGGTTATTTGTCTGGACAAGTAAAACAAGATTTCCATATAAATACTAATCTGTAGCATGTTGTTTTAATAAATAAGCTATCCATGAAAGAAATTGTCCTCTCTGTGGCCCCTTAAAGATATCTTGCACTACTAAGTTGTTTCTCTTGATTTTTTATTATCCCACTTACCAGTTTAATCAGCAATTCCTACTTTGTACCTATCTAATCTATCACCCAATTCCTTCCTTCATATCAAGTGATCTCAACAAAACCAATCAAAATTTTAGTTTTTCTGTACTTGAGCTCTGACTCCCATTTAATCTTGTACAAACTGGGTTTCAGAGCTTGACTGAAATATAATGGGAATAGAATATAATAATATAATAGGAATGGAATATAATAGGAATTTATTTAAGCCATACCTCAAACAAATGGTTTGGTAGACCTTCCAGAGCCAGCCAGACAATGACACAGTCCCTCAAATGGCAGATTATCAGCATCATTATAGAACAGGAAATCAGTTGTTACCCTGACCTGGATGGCCCAGGCGGCCTTGTCAGACTCCAGAAGCTGAGCAGGGTTGACTCTGATTAGTACCTGGGGGGGAGACCACCAAGGAGGTCCAGGTTCGCCATACAGAGGCAGGCAATGGCAAACTGCTTCTGAAGACAAGAAGAAGAGATTGGATTTATACCCCACCCTTCACTCGGAGTCTCAGAGCGGCTTACAAACTCCTTTCCCTTTCCACAACAGACACCCTGTGAGGAATGCTCCCTCTAAGCTATGGAGTCTTATGAGCAAAAATTCTACTTTGTGAGCTACCAGCATTAAAGTTGTGAGAGAGCAATTTGGCTACTGCATGAATTAGTTTTCTCTGGAGCCCTCCTTCCTGAGCTAAGACAAAAATGCGTGAGCTGGAGGCTAAAAAAACCATGAGCTAGTCCATACTAACTCAGTTTCGACGGAACACTGCCTGTGAGGTAGGTGGGGCTGAGAGAGTTCTTTCCAGAACTGTCCTTGAGAGGACACTGCTGAGAGAACTATGGCTTGCCCAAGGTCACACCAGCAGCTGCAAGCAGAGGAGTGGGGAAGCAAACCCAGTTCTTGGAGTCCGCGCACTCAACCACTACACCAGATTGGCTCTCTGAACGTCTCTTGCCTTGAAAACCCTACAGGGTCACCATAAATCAGTTGCAACTTGATTGCACTTTCCAACACCAAATTACTTGTCACTTAATTGATCCCCTCCCCCTTGTAAAGGAGACATTTTTAAATTTTGCACCTTGAATATATATTTTTAAAAAAATCTTAAATCTGGCAGATGCCCAACACAGTATCATCAAGTCCCCTCCATTTCAGGGGAGATTCATGATGTGATGACTACTGTTAGAGAAACACATCCAAAAGTTCCCTGTTCTTTGTATACTGGCCAATATATTTTGTCGCTTTTCATCATTTGAGTGGAATTAATCTGCATGTTAATAAGCAGATTAATGTAAGCAACAATAAACTCTGAGAATACAAATGACGGTTCACATAATTTACACTGCAGAGAGATTTACAGAAATGTTTGGCTGCCCCCTTGTAACCCAAACACGTGAGTTTACTCTGATCCCATGTGGATCTATGCTAAAGGGTGTCTCTGGAGTCTGTAAAGCAGAAAAGCTGTGCTTCTTCCCACAGAAGGAATTCATTGATCCCCCCCTCCATATCACTCAGACTGGATCTTTAAATCTAGATAGAGCAAGATTTTGATAATATCCTTAGGTTTTTGTTTTCACATTGACTGGAGTTGCAATGGAAAGTGTGGCAAAATGACTTTGAAAGGAATCAAAATTAAGTCTGTCAACTGAATAAAGGAATTATTAATCTGCCCTTTAGGTCATTAATTTATTCAATATAAATAGATTTGTATATTAACCAAGCTTCAGCATACCTTTTTGAAATATTAAAGAGAATGTAAAAACGCTTATTATGTAATAAAAAAGAGCTATGAATATTGCAAGAAGGAACGGCCTTTACCTTGTCTTTACTTAGCTGTTACAGAAATGAAAATAGCCTGAAATGTACAATGCCCTGCTAATCAAATGTACATCGATTAAAATTTCAGAGAACTGCCATGTTGGTCATTAGTAGAACAGCTGAGAGACCAACAAGATTTCTGACGTAGAAGCATTAAAGAGTCAAAGTCATATCTGGCAAAGGGAGCTTTGTCATGGCCCAGATGGGGTGTCACCTGATGCTGCCACCACTCTGGTTCCAGGCTCCTCTGAGAAGGCCCAGAGCACCCTCCCAAGCCTTTAGACCTCTGTTTTAGCCGAAATGAGCGTACGGACCAGGCAGAGTGAACAATGAAAATGGTTTATTTTATAGGCGGTCAAACAAACAAGGTGCAGGAATGATAACAGTAACTGCCCTAACTCATCTAAATATACTGTCCCTAGCTCACTATCTCAAGTGGCCTTAGACTACTCACCCTTCCCTCAGGATGAGGGTTTCTTCCCCACAGCAGCCTTCCTTCTGGCCCTGTTCCCTGGGAAGAAGAACAGCTTCTCCTCTTGCACCAGTTCTTTTATTCCCCAGCCCTCTTCTTCCCTATTGGCCAAAATCGGCACCAAAACTTCCCAAGGCCTTCTGGGGTTTGTAGGCCCAGCCTGCCCTGCTGCTAGCCAGGCTCCCTGGGCCTACTAGGCCTCTGGTGGCACAAGCTTTGACTCTCAAAAGCTCACACCCCTCCGAAAATCTTGTTGGCCTCTATGGTGCTATTGGACTTAGATTAAAAGTGACACTGGTTACCAATTAAGTGGACTAATACTTGTGACTCTGATTAAAATTAAACCAATCATGTCTTGGATTTTTATTTTTTGCAAATGTTCCCTGCCTGTCTGTCACATCTATCTCTACACATGTAATCTGTGCTTGGGTATTAAAGGAAACTTCCTGAATTATTCAAATGTCTGCATCTTGCATATTCTTAGAAGATATTTTCAGAATGACCAGACCACCTTTAGGCAGGTTCTGAAATGTTTGGGATTTTTGTTACTGTTGTTCTTTTTTTTCCTTGTTGCCTTCCTTTTCTCTCTTTTAGCTCCCTGCCTCACTCTCCTCCAGCCTTTCTTGATTCTTTTCTTGATTTACCTGGATTAAATAAATCTCTGATTATTAAGAACATAAGAAGAGCCCTGCTGGATCAGACCACTGAGGGTCTATCTAATCCAGCATCCTGCCTCACACAGTGGCCAACCAGTTCCTCTGGAAAGCCAACAATAGGACATAGAGACCGAGTCCTTCCCCTGAAGTTATCTCCTGGCTCTGGGATTCAGAGGATTAGTGCCTCTGAATGTGGAGGTTCCCCTCAGTCACCATGGCTAGTTGACATTGACAGATCTATCCTCCATGAATCTGTCTAATCCCCTTTTAAACCTGTGATCACATGAGCAGTTTGGCCCGATGCAGCCACTCCTCCCCTCTGAATCAAATGGGCTCAGTCACACAGTCACATCTGCCAGGCGTTTCCCTGGCATACTCATCCCATCATAGGGCAACTTGGAGCCAGGTTAAAAAGGCAGCACATCACAAGTGGTGTTTTTAGTTCCCTGTGCATTCATTACGCATGGCTGGATGTCTGAATGGGGGGGAACACGTGCAGAACAGATTTGGCAGTCTGGATCTGCAGATCTGTTCCTGCTGCTAGGCCTATATGTGCATGTATGTGCATGCACACAAGTACATGTGTGCATATGTGCATACATGGGTGCACATGCACGTGCATACATTTTGACAAATTTTCAGGCAGCACACTCCATGGCTGAGGTGCTGCAGTAATGTGGGTGCTTGACCACGGGATATCTGCATGGGTAACCCACAGCAGGGTGTGCTGTCTGGATTATATGATCCACAACACTTTAAACCAGTACAATTAGAGGTGGCACCATATTGCGCCAAGCCACCAGTGTGACCACAACCGGAACACGGGGGAGCATGCACAGAATGGATTCACAGTCTGAACTTGCAGATCTGTTCCCGCCACTAGTGAGGGTTTTTAATTTTTTCCCCTATACATGCATGTGTGCACATGCACATAAGCTCATGTGCACTCATGTGCATTTTGAAAAATGTCCAGGCAGTGCGCTCCGTGGCTGAGGCACTGAAGTAATTTGGGTGCTTGATCACAAGGTGTCTGTTTGGGTAACCCACAGCAGGGTGTGCTGGCTGGATGATACTTTAAACCGGTACAATTAGAGGTGACACCATATCACACCAAGCCACCAATGTGACCACAGCCTCTGTGTAAAGGAGCATTTCCTTTTGTCTGTCCTAAACCTACTGCCCATCAGTTTCATTGGATGCCCTCAAGTTCTAGTATTTGGGGCGAGGGGAAAAATGGCTCTTGGTCAACTCTCTCTACCCCGTGCATAATTTTATAAACCTCTCTCATGTCCCCTTCTAGTCATCTCATTTCTAAACTGAAAAGTCCCGGACTCTTCAACCTTTCCTTATAGGGAAGGTGCTCCAGCTCCCTAATTATCTTGGTCGCTCCTGCAAACAAAATCATTTTCAGAAGCAGATCTTGAAAAGATCTACCAAATATAATCCTGGTGGTCACTAAGCATCTACCATAAATTTAGGGGCTCGCAGTGCAAAGCATCGAAACAAAATGGTACGGAGGCTGCAAGGGGGGGGAAGTAATTAAATTATCGTTCCATCGTAGAAACCCATTTTAAGATTACAGAGTATTCCTGGCTCATCATGCTGACATTATAGTTGAAAGAGCCCTCGCCATGGGTCACGAGCGGATTTTTGTGACTTATTAATCATGCTTGACTGGAGAGACATGTGTAACCTACAACAAGCGGTCTCTGTAGGCCTTGCCAAAAGGAGCTTTTGTTCCCTGGAGAGAATTGTTATCAAAGGCCAGCATGTCTTCTCATTACATGCGCAATGGCGGCTTTCAAATGGGACTCTTTCAGACTTCAATACGCAGAATCAACAAACAGCAAATAAAAGAAAACAAGCATTGTGCCCTGCCACGATACGACACAGCTTCCCTCGGCCTTTCCCTACTTATTGTATTTGCTGACACAAACCCCCAAAATAACTGAAGATAATAAAGTGCTTCTGACAAAACAGGAGAAAAGCTGAGGAAGTCGGAGATCTAGATGCAAGGGCAGGGGAGAATTCTTACCAGCTCTCCTCTCTGCAAAATACTGGGCCCCTTTTCACAGTGACTGCCTCTAACAGGAGGCATCTACTTATCAGCAAGAGGACCTTTTTTCTCTGAATTCCAAATGAAGTGTCCCTATGATGTTCTCATTTCTTGAACCTGGAAGCAGGAACCCTTGATTTCAAATGTCCTGCCCCCCAAAGCACACATTTGCCAAACTGGATGAATTCAACATGCAATGGGACTTCAGGATCACACCATTCATTCATTCATTCATTCATTCATTCATTCATTCATTCATTCATTCATTCATTGTCTGCCTTTCTCACTGACCCTCCAGGCAGATTACATAGTGTTAGTAAAGTCTAGTCAATGAAGTCTAGTCCAATGAACAATTCAGTTGGGTTTGGACTACAGAAGTCTGAAAACAAAAGGAAATCTCAAACAGAGCTGAAATAAAACATGAACTTTTAAGCATGGTACATTAGGTGGTGTAGAAACTACCTAGGCCATTTCTGTACTCTCCCTTTAATCCATGTTCACCACAGTGTCCTCCAAGCAATTCTGCACTGAAATCATATTCAACCTTCTTTTTAATCCAGGGTTTTTTCCCCATTCGGCACTAAAATTGAGTCCAATCTTCTTTTTATTCCGGGTTTTTCCCGCATTCTGCATTACATTACTTCCCTTCAGTGGTCAGCCCGGTTTCAGCCTGCTGTTGCCCCGGGTTTTTGTGATGCTGTTTTGCCTTGGACTTAAGCTGCCTTGACTCAAACGCTGAGAAAATCCGGAGTGGCAGGCAAATGCGGAAAGGACCTGTTAGTCTCAGGCATATGCACAGTGATAGGTAAAAAGACAGCAGTAGAGGCCACAGTCCCATTCCCTTGACCAGTGCCACTTTCCGTTTCATTACAGTCAAGACCCGTGCAAAAAGCCCTCTTGAATAATTCCATTCTGCATAGTTTGTGGAAAGCCAGGAGGGGGGGAGCCTTCATAACCTCATCAGGGTGGCCATTCCGTAAGGCAGGGGCCACAACAGAGTGGGCACAAGTGTGGGTGGGTATCGATCTTGCCCATATTTGAGGTGATGTCGAAATGATGCCTAGGCATGAGCTTTGTGTTCTGGTGAACCATGCTGTATGGGTCCTGTAATGAGTTAAAGGATAAAGAGGAGAAACAGGATAGAGTTCTGAGCTGAATGAGATAACAGGAATGTCGGTCACGAGTCTGGGAAGAGAAGGATGTGGAAGGGGGATAAAGACATTGATGATGATGATGATGATGATGATGATGATGATGATGATGATGATGATGATGATGATGATGATGATGATGATGATGATGATTGTGTGCCATCAGGTTGCAGCTGACTTATGGTAGCTCCAAGGACCATAGGATTTGCAAAGCAAGGGATGAGCAGAGGTGGTTTGCGATTGCCTTCCTCCAGATAGCATTAGCAACCCTAGTCTTCCTTATCCAAGGACTAGCCGTGGCCAAGCCTGCTTAGCTTCCAAGCTCTTAGGAGATTGGGCTAGGCTACAGTTCGCAGGATTGGCACAGCGTCTTGGAAAATTGGTAACAATAGTTAAATATTCAGAGTTTGCAATGGATCTTTGTTCAGTGGAGAGGAGGCATTTTCTTTCTATGTAAAAATCTTAATTTCTAAAGGGACATAACAGACACACAGATAGTAATGGAGATTCTTCCTTTCTTCTTGACCCCTAGAAGGAAATTATCTGAATGCATTAACCAATGATGGTTAGTAAACAGACTTTAGTTTCCTGGGCTTTCTTTCCATTGGCTTTCTGCAAGGTTCCCTTCCAGGTCAGTCTAAACGACAGCCCACAAGGTAAGTACATTAACCCTATAATGACTCACTTGAGACCCTGCAACACACATATTTCCAACACCTCTTCTCAAGGTCTAACATGTAAGTTATTATACATGCACATACAGCAAACATCACTCATGATTCACTTTAACATTTGCATCAACCATATTCAACATTTCACAAAGACTTTCATTTTTTTCTTTGGTCAGTAGCTTAGTCAAAATGTCAGCCACCATTTCCTCTGTGCAACAATACTCAATCTCTATTAGCCCCTTTTGGTACAAATCTTTCACTAGTGCACACTTAATACCAATAGATCTACTTTTCACTATGGTGCTTTCTCCCTTGCATATAGTAATACATGCTTGATTGTCCTCAAACGTAACTACTAGTACAGGTTTTCATATTCTAAAGTCTTTCAACAAATGAAAAAATCCATTCAAGTTTACTGCAGGCACTTTCTGCTGAAACACACTCAGCTTCTGCTGTAGACTGTTCCACAACAGTTTGCTTTCTACTAGTCCATCTCCGTAAAAGAACAGATATCCGCTTGTTGACTTGAAATTGTTTGATTCTTCTCCCCAGTTGATTTCCATATATTCGACTAGTCTTGGCCCTTCAGATGGTGCAGTTTTCAGTTCTAAGTCGATTGTTCCTTTCAGGTACCTTGCTAATTTCTTTATTGCACTCCAGTCATGATGGTTAGGCGAATTCACTTTCCTGCATAAGATGCCAACTGCTGCTGTGTTGTCAGGCCTCATGGTTTTGCTCAAGTAGAGAAGTTTTCCAACTGCTTCTCTGTATTCTCCAATGTCTCTGTGTTCCATCCTTTTCCTTTAGATATCCAGGTTCAAGTGGTATAGATGATGCTTTGCAGTTTTTCATACCAACAGATTCTATAAAGTCCATAATTTTTCATTTCTGGCATAGAATAAAGGTTCCATCCTCAAGTCTTTCAACTTGTATTCCAAAGTAGTGTTTTATGTCTCCAAGCTGTTTGACTTCTACTTCCTTTTTCAGTCCACCAGCTATTTCTTTAATATCCTCTCTGTTTTGACAAGATACGATCAAGTTGTCAACATAAACAAGAACTTACTGGTATTGTCCATTTTTAATTCTAGTGTATGGGCAAGGTTCAGCTTTCCGTTGCTCAAAGCCTTGCTTCTGCAATAGTCCTGTAATTTTGTCATACCAAGCCTGTGCTCCTTGTTTAAGTCCATAGAGTCCTTTGTTGAGTCTGTAAATGTAATTTTCTTGTCCTTTGACTTTGAAACCCTCAGGTTGTTCCACAAATATTTCCTCAAATAGTTCTCCATTGAGAAATGCTGTCTTTTTATCAAGATGCTCTACAATCGTGTCTCTTGATGCTGTGACATTAAGAAGTGTTCTGAATGTTGTGTGATTGCTAACTGGAGCAAAAGTCTCAAAGTAGTCAGTCCCATATTCTTGTGAATAACCTTTGGCTACTAGACGTGCTTTGTATAGCTCTACAGTTCCATCTTCTTTATACTTGATTTTGAATACCCATTTGCATCCAACAGGCTGTAAGAGTCCATGCTTATTTCTCATATATTGATAGTATTTCTTGTTCCATTGCTTCAATCCATATGTCTCTTTCACTTGCAGGTAGGTTGCATACTTCTTTCCATTTCTTAGGTGCTTTTGCAGATTGCACAGTTTCACAAAATCCAGATTTCTTTGGTGGTTGTCGTTTAGTGCTTCTTTCTGATCATCTCACACTGGTTGTGGGTTCTGTCGTGGGATCTGGTGTCTCCCCTGGTGCAGTTCCGGCTTCCCCTTCTGTTCTGGTAGTTTGTTCAGAAGGTAGACCTGCCAGTTCTCTGGTGATCACCACAGGAGACCATGCAACCAAACTCTTCAGGAGCAGTCTCGAAACTCTTTGGATCAGTTGCATTGGAAGCACATGGCAAATTGCTTTCATCTACATATACAACATCGTGTTCCCCAACTGTGTGATTTTGGGGGTTGTATATCCTGTATCCTTTCCCACCAACAGGATACCCAGCTACAAGTCCAATTTCAGCTCTGGGGTCAAGTTTTCTCCTTTTCTCTTTTAGTATGTGAGCATACCCTTTGGAACCAAAAGCCTTGATATGCTTTACTCCAGACTTCTTTCCAAACCAGGCCTGAAATGGAGTGGTTCCTGTTATTTTCAGTTCAGTTTAGTTCAGTTGACCTTTATTGGCATAAAATACCTTTAAAAGGATTACTATAAGAAGAAATATACATTTAAGACCATGTATAGCCAGACATATAAAACATAAGGTAGCATAAAATAATTACTCATCGGAAGTTTTCCGGATGTACCTTTATTGCTGATTGTAAAAACATGGCTACGTTCATTGATATTTCCAGAACAGAGTCATTTAAAAGATAGTGCACTTTTAAAGCATCAGGAAGGTTTGTCATGTTGGCTAAGATGGGATTTAAATATCTAGCACATAAAATTGACAATGCAAAACAGTTTCAATACATCCAGAATTGCAATGGCAAAGTCTATCCGCATATACTATGTTATTATATCTCCCATGCAAGATTGCAGATGGTATTACATTGAATCTTGCTAGAGAGAAGGCTCTGCGCTGTTGCAGCGCTTGTATTCCAGATAGATATGGGGCCATTTCGAGGGTACCCTATTGTGCAAATACACTGCTGTGTTGACAGCTTTACCCCATAGGCTATTTGGTAAGCCAGAATGTATTAGCATAGCCCTACGCATGTCCTGAATTGTTCTGTTAAGCTTTTCACAAGATCCATTTTGTTGAAGTGAGTGTGGGATAAATACTTTGTGTTCAATCCCTTCAAGTTCTAGAAATCTTTTAAATTCTGCATTGCAATATTTTCTACCCCCATCAGTGCGTAAGCTTTGGGATGCTTGGCCAAACTTGTTTTTAATTGTGGCTACATAGCATTTGAATTTATTCAGTGTCTCATCCTTGCTCTTCATCATATACAAAAAAGTATATTTTGTTTTGCTTTCAGTAAGAGTCACAAAGTATTTGTTCCTGCCACAGGATGGTGCTAATGGGCCAACAAGGTCTCTGTGCATGGTCTCTAGGAACTTCTCGTTGTGAGTAGTGGACTTGCCAGAGGACTTTGAAGCAGTTCCTTTTGCTTTGAGACATGTGTCACATCTCTCCTTTTCCTTGTCACAACTTACAGTAGAAATTCCTTTAACAACTTTTTAACTCCTTTAACAACTTTTTAACACTCTACATTCCACGATAAGCAAACTTCAAATGCCAAGCACATAAGCATGATTACAAGAACCATTGCTAGTTTGATAAACTTGTCTCTCATCACCATTAACAACTTCTGATTCTCCACAAACATCCACAAGATAATGAAATCCATTTATCTCCTCCACTTCAAATTCAACTCCAGACATTTCACCAACAATCTTACTTCCTTTCCTTCTCTTAAGGAGCACATTGTGATTACTGTCCATAATCCTTTTGGTTGAAATCAAATTATCAGCTGTTTCAGGAATCAGAGCCACATTCTTTAATTTTAACATCCATCACTTCTCCAGTTGTAGTGAGGACTGGCACTATCCCAACAACCTCTACATTAAGAGGTTCTGTATTTGTTTGGTAAACCCTGGGTTTATTTTCAGTATCCAGTTCAGAAAACAAGTCCTGATACTTGCAAATGTGTGTACAAGATCCAGAGTCTATTAAAAATACTCTCTTATTTTCATCATCATCATCATCATCATCATCATCATCACAGATTCTAAAAGCATAACCACTGTTTTTATTCCTTTGAGCATTTCTGTTAACATTGGTTGCATTGGTGGAATTTTCCTTTGTCTGAGATCTAAAACCTCTGTGGTTGCTATAATTTCCTCTTCCACCCTGTGGCACTCTTTCAGTGTGACCACATGAGCCAGTAGGCTTTTGTCTGCCATCATTTTTAAATTCACAATTTTTGGCAAGATGATTTTCACCACATATAAAACTTTCAATTTTCCCTTTCCTTTGAAATCTGTGTGTATGTCTCAAGCTCAAAACAGACATCTCATTAGACAAAGCATCCTGACTAGTCCTGGAGTCAAGTGTTAGATCCTTTTGGTGTCTTAAAAAATCATTGCAACCCCCTTAAAATGGCTGCAATCTTGTCTACTTGGTCAGGAGGTTTCACAAGTTCTTTCAATTGATTGTAAGTCCCCATTAGCTTCTTCAGTTGAGCAAGCAAAGAGTCACTTTCTTCTATTTTAAAGCCAAAAATCTGAGTCTTCAAGTAATAAATCTTACTGGTTGTCTCCCCTCCATACCTCTCTTTCAGGTGTTGAATCATTAATTTGGAAGTTTCTATGGTATGCAGGCTGGGGATATCATGGCAATTAACTAAACCCATAATCAAGGACTTGGCAAAGACATCTAGTCTTCTGAAGGCACTTTTATCTGGCTCAATTGTAGGGAGCCACCACTTAAAATTATGCTAGGTTAACTTGAGTGGGACTAACCACCCTGGGTTGAGATCTCTGGCTTGGAACATACATCTGTGGCTGATTCAGAAGATGTAGAAATTGAAGCTGGATTACTCATCTTCTTGCAGGCTTTTAGCAGGCAGTCAGCAGGCACTCACAGGGTTAATCCAGAGCAGGGATCAGAGCAGAGCAAGAGCTGGCTGGAAGCAATCAGCTTCTCCTCTTCTCCTCTGTAGCTGGGATTCCAAAACGCGCAAAAGGCTTCAAAATAATAGTTCTCAGCTGCTACAGTAACACATGAAAGCTGGCATAGATGAGATTTCTTAAATCAAACGTGAATCTAAGTCATCACCTTTCACCATTGCAATATGCTTGGCAGGGAGAGCAGGAAAAAAACCTTGCAAAGAAAAGCAGGTCGTTTTAAAATCAAGCCTCCAGGAACCTTGCTAATTAGCCTCTCTCTCTATCCAGTGACCATTTAAAAGCTTACTTCAGGCAAGAGCAGGTAACCATCCTCTGCTACCAGAATATGTTGGAAAATTGGTAAAAATAGTTAAATATTCAGAGTTTGCAATGGATCTTTGTTCAGTGGAGAGGAGGCATTTTCTTTCTATGTAAAAATCTTTATTTCTAAAGGGAAGGGTACACAGGAAATCTACAAAACAACACACACCTAAGACTACATGCTTATGACAACAGACACACAGATAGTAATGGAGATTCTTCCTTTCTTCTTGACCCCTAGAAGGAAATCACCTGAATGCATTAACCAATGATTGTAAGTAAATAGGCTTCAGTTTCCTGGGTTTCTTTCCATTGCTCCCTTCCAGGTCAGTCAAAATAGTAGCACACAAGGCAAGCATATTAACCCTATAATGACTGACTTTAGACCTTACAACACACATATTTCCAACACAGTGTACATTGGGACTGAAAGGAAGGCATTTCCCCCGTTTGTGTTTATTTCCGGTGTTCAGTCATCCCAGGCAAGCCCGATCTCATCAGATCTCAGAAGCTAAGCAGGGCTGACCCTGGCAAGTACTTGGAAGGGAAACCTCCAAGGATTACCAGGGCTGGGATGCAGACATAGGCAATAGTAGGCCACCTCTCTGAAATGTCCAAACCCCACTAGGGGTTGCCAGAAGTCAACTATGACTTCCAGGCGTACACAAACACACACACAAAATATACACAAAAAGTCATCGCCAATTTAGAGCAATCTTGTAAGGCTTTCAAAGCAAGAGATGTTCAGAGGTGGCTTGCCATCACTTGCCTCTGCATAGCAACCCTGGAATTCCTTGGGGGTCTCCCATCCAAGTACTAACTAGGACCGACCCTTCTTAACTTCCAAGATCTGATGAGATTGGGCTAAACTTGGACCATCCAAGTCGGGGTACCAACCTAAGAGGATAAAATTATGATACAAGTTACAGCACAATTGTAAGGGTTGTTGAAAAGAGAGGAACGAGGTGCTTTGAATATTTTTCAGAAGGCTGAAGTGAACAGAATAGATGGTCTTCAAAGTGAGAAGTTATTTATTTACATAATTTAATGTATATGTCATTATAATGTCTTTTGGCTATTATGATGGCCACATGGCACCTTTGGAATCAGCCCCGAGTCTGAACATAAAATTAGGATTTATGGTTTAATTTCATACGTCTTTAGTAAAGGGGTGTTACAGTGTGGCTGTCATCCCTTAAACAACTAGAAATTTATAGTCCAGCATCCGAAAGTGTTTAGAGCCATAAGACAAATTTAGTTCCCTATAACTGGACAGGCATTGTGGTGTCATATTTGCTGTTGGCTCAAACTCGTTGGAATATTACATATTTGTCAGTGACAAAAAGAAACGCTGCTGAAAAGCACAGAGGTTATGTTGCTGTTTTCCCTTGTCTTCATTGCCAGTGATAAATGTCTTCACCTTCTTAGGTCTATTGATGGACACAGTGGTCTGTCTTTTTTGGGTGGGGGATTGTTTGTTTCGAGGGGCTGCAGTGGCTCAAGTGGTTAAGACACTGAACTGCAGACTGGAAGGTTGGTAGATCAGCAGTTTGAGACCTGAGTGCCGCATGATGGAGTGAGCTCGCATCTCTGGTCCCAGCTCCTGCCAACCTAGCAGTTCGAAAGCAAGAAATTGCAAGTAGATAAATAGGTACTGCTTTGGTGGGAAGGTAACAGTGTTCCGTGCACCTTGGCGTCTAGTCATGCCGGCCACATGGCCAAAGAAATGTCTTCGGACAGTGCTGGCTCTTTGGCTAGGAAACAGAGATGAGCACCACATCCCTAGAGTTGGAGTCGACTGGCTTTCGAGCAAGGGAAACCTTTACCTTTACTGTTTGTTTTAGACTTCAGGGGGCACAGTTTACTAATCCAGGCCAGATCTCTCAACTTTATTTAGCGTTCAGGATACTTATTACTTTGTAAGGAAGTAAGTGTCCACAGTTTGTCATGAGAAATTAAGCCACATCCTGCCACTTAGGGCTTTGGCCTTTGAGGGACTGAACTGAACGACTTCTGGGCTCCCTAGATCAAAATGAAAGCAGGCAGTGCCGAGAATTTGCAGTGGGGAGAACAGCCCCTGACTTATCCCAACGTCTTAGAGACAGGTGCTGCTCTTGCTGGCGGTAACATCTGGTTGAGATCACCAAAGGAGCCACATGGAGAGGAAATGAAAGCAAAGCAGAGAGAAGAGAAATGCTTTTACTTCCTTCACAGCTGGAAGGGCAGACCCAAAGCACCAGAGCACCAGAGTGAAGCTGACGGGGCAGGGCTTCTCTGCTCCCCCTGTCCTGAGGCCGCCCACAGAACCCCCACCAGCAGTGTTCCCTCTAAGCTGAGCTAGTGAGAGCTAGCTCACAGATTTTTAGCCTCCGACTCACTCATTTTTGTCTTAGCTCAGGAAGGAGGGCTCCAGAGCAAACTCGTTTATGCAGTAGCAAATCGCCTGCTCACAACTTTAATGCCAGGAGCCCAGAAAGTAGGATTTTTGCTCACAGGACTCCACAGCTTAGAGGGAACATTGCCCCCCACCTCCCCAGTTCTGCTCCCAGGGGTCAAGAGACCCTCAGGAACAAAATAAAGGACAAGTGGGAGCCTGCAGTGGGAAGAGAGAACTGGTGGGAAACGTCTTCTCATCGGCCACGGGCAGTGATATTCTGCCAACAGAATTGCAGTGATGGTGGCCAAATGTCACCAACCCCCAGAGTCCCCAACATAAAATTCAGATTTTGTGCAGAAAGACTCATTCACATATTCAGGCTGCTTGAGATGGTATTTCTTCATATACTCTTTCTGCAGCATTCCTGGTATATTATGTCAGTTCCAACTTCAAGATGCAGAATTGGATAGGCGTTATTGTGACTGGGACCTTTCCATGTTGAGCTTTCCCTTCCCTTTCTGCCTAATTCACCTGACCTTGTGTCCTTGTGTCCTGCCCTCATGATAGTGGCCCCCAACCATAGCAGCCAAGGATGTGGTGGGGGGGATAGTAAAAAAACCACAATGTAATCATGTCTCAACACACTGCAAGTTGCAGCAGATAGTACAGTGGGCAAAGGGGGTAGGGACTTGACAATAAGGATGCTGTTTCGGGAGGCAGTTCCTGTAATGTATAGTTCTATCCAAAAGGAGAAATAAACGAATTTGTTCAGGTTGATATATCTGTTGAGAAAGAGCTCCCTCTAAGTGTTAATGTCTTTTGTCTTTCCAGGTTAAGTGAAGGGGAGAAATCACTCTGAAAGATTATATTCAGCTATTGCAGGTCCTAGTCAAGAATGAACGCAAAGGATCCAAAAGTGACAGAAGGAGGCCTCAACGTCACACTCACCATACGCCTTCTCATGCATGGAAAGGTAACTAACTGGCTTGCCAAGGAGATCCTGGGGTGGGGTGGCATGATAGTGACATTTACATGATACTGTGTGTGTGCGTGTATGTAAAGTGCTGTCAAGTTGCAGCTGACTTATGGTAACCCCAGAGGGTTTTCAAGGCAGGTGAGAAGCAGAGGTGGGTCGCCATCGCCTTCCTCTGCAAAGTCTTCCTTGGCGGTCTCCCATCCAAGTACTGACCCTGTTTTTCATCCGAGATCTGATGAGATTGGTTCATACCATACCATTCCACATCCCAATACTATATTTCACCAGGTCACAACGTTATCTTTAGAGGAGGAGCCAGCATTTTAGCTCTTTGTATGCTTCAACAAACTAGAGATAACCAATGCATAGAGCAGCAATGGGATTGCCTCCATTTTCCTGTGTTCAGCCTTCATTTTCCTGTGTCTTGCTGGTTTCTAATTCTTAAAAAAATGGCTTTTCTTCAGCTGTTCTGCCCCCCCTTCTTAATGTGTGTACTTGGCTAGTATAGTATAAACACAGTGAAATGAACAACAATAATAAAAATGTGTGCAGTGTTTTAGAGTATTCAAAGCCCTACATCAGTTAGCAATCCTTAATAAGGGGAGGACCTGAGATGGTGGCTTCTCCTAGACATCTAGAGCAGGGGTGTCAAACATACAAGCCGCAGACAGGATCCGGCTACTGCAGGGTTCCAATCCGGCCTGTGAGCAACTGGCTCTCTGCTGCTTCCTGTTCCTGCTTCCTGTTTCCTGCACCAGAGCTCCTTTTGCCCAATCTCTTCTGTTTCCTGCTTCATAGAGGAGAGAAAGAAAGCCAAGTCTCCTTCCCTAGATTGTCTGAGGGCTTCTCCCCCTCCTCCTCTGGGGAGGGAGGGAGGGAGGGGGGGAGGGAGGGAGGGAGGGAGGGAGAGAGAGAGAGAGAGAGAGAGAGAGAGAAATGGAGTTCCATGGCACTTTTTGACCAACAATGTTTTATTTCAGGTATAAGCTTTTGTGTGCAAGCACACATCTCCAGAGGGGGAGGGGAGGGAGGGAAAGAGCCAGAGGGAGGGAGGGGGGAGAGAGAGAGAGAGAGCCCTGTGTTTAAGACCAACAGCATTTTATTCCAGGTATAAGCTTTTGTGTGCCTGCACACTTCTTTAGAGAAAAATAGGGAAAGAAAGAGGGGGAGGGAGGAGGAAGAGAAGGAGCTAGAGACAGCATGCCAGAGAGAGAGTCCTGTTTTTAAGATCAACAACATTTTATTCCAGGTATAAGCTTTTGCGTGCCTGCAGATTTCTTCAGAGAGAGAGGGAGGGGAAGGGAGGGAAAGAGCCAGAGAGAGAGAGAGAGAGAGACGGAGAGGGAGTCCCATGGCATTTGGAGAGATCCCCCTTTCCATTTCTAACAGATGTGGTGGAAAGAAACTTAACAACACAGCTTCCATTCTTTATTAGTGGAAGGGAGCAAGAGTCCAGTAGCACCTTGACAACTATTAAAATTTGTGGTGGTGCATGAGCTTTCATGAGTCACGGCTCATTTCTTCAGATATAGCTAGAATGTGAGTCCATCTGTCCTTATATTTTGGATAATGAAGTGATTTCAGATGCCCAATGACAATAGCGGGCATTGGTAATGAGAGAAGAAACCTAAGTCTCAATTCAATCCAGAAAGATGTATTGTCTTGAGCTTCATTGTCAGTTGCAGTTCAGCAGTCTCTCTTTCTAATCTCCCTTTGAAATTCCTTTGTAAGAGAACTGCTACTCTTGGCTCAGCAACTGAATGTCCTGGAAGGTTAAAATGTTCCCCCACTGGTTTTTTAATGTTGAGGTTTCTAATAACAGTTGGACCTTAACCTCAAACACTGCTCACTTCTTTGGACTTATTTCCATTTATTCTTTGCATCCTCCTGGACGGAATCCTCCTGTACCAAACTGAGATCTAGATTTCCTGTCACATTACCAGTACTGGTATTTCCACCCCTACTACCCCTCTGCATATCACACCTCATCCAATCATGCCTGCTATTACCATTCGGCATCTGAAATCATCTTTATAAAGTTTATATCTCTGATACCTTGTGTTACATTTTGTGGCACACATGGCCTGGCACAACAAAGTGACATTTATATCAGATCTGGCCCTCGTAACAAATGAGTTTGACACCTTTGATCTAGAGCTTTCTTGGTACAGGGAACTCCCTGGCTTATAACTCAGTATTGTAGCTGTTGTTCCAGAGTAGAAGAAGAAGAGAAGAGACTGGATTTATATCCTGCCCTTCCCTTCCCCACAACAGACACCCTGTGAGGTAGGTGGCTGAGAGAGCTCTTTCCAGAACTGTCCTTGAGAGAACAGCTCTGACAGAACTATGGCTTGCCCAAGGTCATCTAGCAGCGTTAAGTGGAGGAGCAGGGAATCAAATGTGGTTCTCCCAGATTGGAGTCCACACACTTAGCCAGTACATTAAACTGGCTCTTTAGATTAATTAATCCAGTGGTATCAGGGACTAAATCTTGGACTTCATACATGTAAACAGTTGCTCTTCAATGAGCTACCCATGAATAGCCAGGCATACATCTCTTATTCTGTTCAGCTGCAAATCTTGGCAATTCGTGTATATCTGAATCATGCAGGGTTTCGTTTGCCTGAGAATTTCAGAAGTTCGCTCTTCTCTGAAAAAAGGTCCCAACTGTGATATCAGTTGCATTAATAGATTCAGCACTATGTTGACTATTTTGAAGGGTCAGGATTAATCACTGCTAGTGAGACAGCCACCCAGTGGTGAGAATCTTGGAATTGTGATGTGGCCTTGCCTTGTTAGTGGGAAGGGAACCCTGAATTTTCAGATGTGGGAATAAGGGGCAGATTTCTCCATTAACTGCTGATATTATTTGTTTACTTCATTTATACTCCAGTTTTCTCCCCAGCAGGAAACCAAGGTGGCTTACATAATTCCTCCATTTTATCCTCACAGCTGCCCTGTGAGGTAGGTTAGGCAGAGAGTGATGGACTGGCCCAAGCAAGTTTCCATGGCATAGTGGGGATTTGAACCTGGGTTCTCCCAGTTCCTAGTCCAACACTGTAACCCCTACATCACGCTGGCTCTCCCAACGACCTTGAATTCTACCTTGCTTTAGACTTTTTCTTATTCATTCTTTTAGGAGTTGAGCTTGAGGGAGGTATCTCTACCCCAGAAGAAAGATCTCATGTCCCCAGATAGAAGGTCCTGTCTTGTCCTCCCTCTCTGCTTTCTGATCGTACTTCTCGTGGCCCTTGCTTATATGCCCAGGGTAATGCCAATCAGCAGTTTGGTGTCAGGAAGGAACTTTTCTCCAGGCCATATTGGCCCAGGGATCCTGGTGTTTGGGTTTGTTTGTTTTTTACCTTCCTCTGGGCATAGAGCTGAGGTCCCGGGGGGAGTGGGAGAGGGAGAAGGTAGTTGTGAATTTCTTGCATTTTACAGGGGGTTGGATTAGATGACCCTTGAGGCCCCTTCCAGCTCTATGTTTCTACATTTCTCTGCAAGGTCAATTAGTATATTTATGCCCATATTAAAGAGAGCGTCCTTTGTGGTGGTGAGCCTGAAGCCTTCTAGGAAGTTTACGGCAAAGGTGATCATAAGAACATAAGAGAAGCCAATGTTGAATCAGGCCAATGGCCCATCTCGTCCAACACTCTGTCACACAGCGGCCAAAATATACCAGGTGCCATCAGGAGGTCCAGCAGTGGGGCCTTCTTTGTTCATAGCTTAGGCCCTTAGCTGTTGTGCTACAATGCCCTTGTTAAGCTCCGTAATACAAATAAAACATTTCTCGTATCTTTGCTGCAGGTGTACATATCTATTACCAGATTAGGTCTGTGGTGCTCTCTCTCAGACAGTTTGACTGAATATTTGGATCTCTGGTGTCAATCAGTGGCGCTGTCAGGCACAATCTCCCCGTTGCTTGTGTTGTGAGCACTCTGCTGTGTGCCTGCGTTTGACTTCCGCTGCTGAATGTTGTTATGACATTCTAGCTAAATCAATTGCTTCAGAAATGGCTTCCTGCCTAGTGAGAACGCCCACTCCCTCCACGCTGCTCATTTGGCACCAAGGACCATTTGTTGCCTAATCCATCTCAGGAACGAGAAGTGAAAATCCCTGCCGGTTCTGGCTTTTAACATTAAGTGAGGGAGACCTTTATCAGCTCCTTGCTGAAAAGGAATCCATCACTGGACACTTTAAGAGGTGGGTGTTTTGCAACGTGTGTTGACCTAGAAGAGGATGGAATTTCCGCTGTGCCCATTTTTCAATTGCAGGATCAACTCAGTAAAGACAAATGAATCATGTCACCAAAAATGCTTTAAAACACTCTGCAGAATTTTCGAAAAGATATTCGCAAGTTTGATATTGCTGCAGTTTTGGCTTTGGGGACAATACTGCCAATAAATGAAGTTCAGGATTTCTTAGTATTATTAGCACCACTATTTGATAAAGATCCTTTCCTGAAAACATTCTGGAATTGGAAGCCACACAGAGGCTTGGACAGAGCAATAAAAACTCTGGAGAAATGTAAATACTGTAAATAGAGTTTGATCTAATTTGGCATGTTGATTTTATTTACTAAATAGAAATCACAATAAAAATGATAGCTTAAATCACGCATTCACATTTTTTCAGATTTTCAAAAAATTTTTTGAAGTTCAATGAGTACCACTTGTTAATTTCATGTCCTGAGGGAAATGAGTACTTGAACAGAAATATTTGATTAGGAGAAAAAGCTATAATCAGATGTGATTTAAATATTATATTCCAACAAACTCAAATAATGTAGACATTATTTTACTGTAATAATACTTGCTAACATTTAAAGACAGCTCCTTGGGAGGTAAGCTATGGCAAACCTAGACAGCATAATAAAAAGTAGAGACATCACCCTGCCAACAAAAGTCTGTATGGTCAAAGCAATGGTATTCCCAGTAGTAATGTATGGCTGCAAGAGTTGGAATATAAGGAAGGCCGAGCGCCGAATAATAGATGCTTTCAAATTATGGTGCTGGAGAAGACTCTTGAGAGTCCCTTGGACTGCAAGATGATCAATCAGTCAATCCTAAAAGAAATCAACCCTGACTGTTCCCTGGAAGGCCAGATACTGAAGTTGAAGCTCCAATACTTTGGCCACCAAACGAGAAGGGAGCACTCACTGGAGAAGACCCTGATGCTGGGAAAGACTGAAGGTCAAAGAAGAAGGAAACAGCAAAGGATGAGATGGTTAGACAGTGTTATCGAGGCAACGAACATGAAATTAAGCAAACAGAGAACGACGGGAGGGCCTGGCGTGATATGGTCCATGGGGTCGCGAAAAGTCAGACTCGACTGTGCGACTGAACAACAACAACAAAGACAGCACAACATGTACTTCCTTTACATTAATTTTTTTTAAAGGAAAGCACTGAAAGTTGTCTCTCTAATTATACCATGCTGAAAACACAGTCTAGGGATGGGCATGAACCCCCAAATGAACCCCAGTTCGAGCACAAACCAGACTGGCTCGTGGTTTGTGAACCAGGGGTTCGGGAGAACATGTTTCCCATGATCTGCCCACAAACCTCCATGTTTTTCATGGAGATTCATGAGGTTCATGGGAGAAATGTTCTTGGGCTCCAAAGGCATTTAAATGTCCTCAGAGCTTACTTCTGGGTCTGGCAGGTCACCCAGAAGTAAGCCCTGAAAGCATTTAAATGCCATCGGAGCCCACCACTGGCCCATGGCCCCACCCAAGTAAGCTCCGAAGGCATTTGAATGCCTTCAGAGCCCACCTTCAGGTCAGGCCGGCCCAACTGAGCTCCAAGAGTGAGCCCCGAAGACCTTTATAGGTCTTTGGAGCTCACTCCAGGAGGTCTGAAGGCTTTTATAAGCCTGATATGCCCTTATATGGGCAGGCCCCACCTAGAAGTGGGGGGGCCACCTATATAGGCCCCACCTATAAAGGCCTTTGGAGCTCACTCTTCGAGCTTAGTCAGGCTGGCCAGACACAGAGGTAGGCTCTGAAGGCATTTAAACTTTGGGGCTCACTTCCAGGTGGGGCTGCGGCCCCACAAACCTTCCAAAGCATGAACTGTTTTGTGCAATAGAGAAGTTCATGGTTCGTGATTTGGAAAACCCCCAAAGCACCACAAACCTCCCATTTTTCCGGTTTGTGCCCACCCCTAGCACAATCCAAGACATAGAATCATAGAATGTTAGAGTTGGAAGGGACCTTGCAGATCATCTAGTCCAACCCCCTGCACTCTGCAGAAGCATAGCCAAAAGATAGCTCTACATACATACAACATACTCAAAAGATGGTCATCCAGCCTCCACTTGAAAACGTCCAAGGAAGGAGCATCCACCACCTCCCGAGGCAGACTGTTCCACTGCTCAACCACTCTTACAGTTAGGAAGTTTCTCCTGATATCTAGCCAGTAACGACTCCCTCGTAATTTCCACCCATTAGATCTAGTCTTGCAATCCAGAGCAAGAGAGAATAGATCCACTCCATCTTTTACATGACAGCCCTTCAAATACTGGAAGACTGCAATCATGTCCCCTCTAAGTCTTCTCTTTCCCAGGCTAAACATACCCAACTCTTTCAGCCTTTCCTCATAAGACTTGGATTCAAAACCCTCTCACCATCCTGGTTGCCCTCTTCTGGACACGCTCAAACTTGTCAACATCCTTCCTAAAGTGTGGTGCCCAAAACTGGACACAGGACTCCAGGTGAGGCCTGACCATAGGTATACCGATGGCCTGACCATGGGTATAGTTGTCAGCTCCTGTGTTTCAACAGGATAGTAGTATTGTCCAGGGAAGTGACTGGGGCACCTCATCATTCGCATTACTTGTTAATTCCATATCAGATTGATGATTGCAGTCTCCCTTCCACCCTGTGAGAGGAGATAGGTAGACGAAAAATTTATCTTTGGCTTATTTGATCTGCATGACGAATCAGATGAATTCATAACTTAAATTGTTAAATTGGATATTGATATGTATTTGTGATTTTATTCCCCATTTCTGGTTTACAAATCGGTAAAGCGTGCATGTAGGTAGGGCAGTCCCTTCCCAATTGTCTATGTGGCCGTAGATAGGACATTGAAAGAGTAACTGTAAGCCGCTCAGAGACCCCTTTGGGGGTTCGAGTGGGATATAAGCTGAAGAAATAAATAAATAAATAATGTACCCTCACAGATAATTCCTGGGGATAATAATCAAAAAAACTTTGAAATTGGCAAGATTCCCTAATATGGTATTGGCAATGGCATCAGCTCATCATTGTTAATTTTAAGAAACAATCTTTGGAAATGGAAAATTTTCTGCCCCGTATCTCTGACTGTGAATAGTATAAATAGAACTGCCTGTGTACACGCTGCTGGGTCCAAGGCACCTGTGGATGCTGAGTTCCCCCTTCGATCTACCCTCTGAATCGATGGAGCTACACGTTCACACAGGGTCCAGGTTTCATCTGCGCTGATGGATTATGACGGTTATGTCTTTATATGTTCCATTTTCACTTGTTTGGGAAGAGTGACAGGGTCTGGCAAGTTGTTCCTTAAAAAAAACGATCATTTTGTTTGCCTTACTTGTCTGTTCTGAGATACATTTGTGACTGTTATACCAGGGGTCCCCCAACGTTTTGGAGCCTGCAAGTGCCTTTGGACTTCTGACACGGAGTGGTGGGTGCAGTCACAAAATGGTGTTAAAAGTACACCGGGAAAGAGGAGTGAGGGAACAAAACCCAGCACTGTGGTGGCCACTGTTACTGAAACCACGTTATTTTACTGTGTCCAGCCAATCGGATTTCCAGTGGCCAATCAGAAGCCCTGCCGGGCAAGACCGCCACCTGGCCCCACCCCCTTTCTAAAAACACTGGGTGGGTGCCAAAAGAGGAAGAAGAAGAGGAGGAGATTGGATTTATACCCCATGGCCCTTCGCTACCCAAAGGAGTCTCAGAGCGGCTTACAATCTCCTCTCCCTTCCCCTCCCCACAACAGACAGCCTGTGAGGCAGGTGGGGCTGAGAGAGCTCTGACAGAAACTGCTCTTTTTCAAGGACAGCTGTGCCAGAACTATGGCTTGCCCAAGGTCACCCAACAGGTGCAAGTGGAGGAGTGGGGAATCAAACCCAGTTCTCCCAGATTAGAGTCCGCGCACTTAACCACGACACCAAATAAAAGAGATGTTGGTGGGCAGAATGGCACAGCCAGGCACCATGTTGGGGGCCCCTGTATTATACTCACTAACAAGAGTAGTCTCTCTTTTTATTTATTGAAAAGATTTATACACCTTGTGATCTGATTATAGCCAAGGTGGCTTATAAAAGATTAAAGCAATACAAGAAACACATGTTTCAGGTGGACCGCCGTGTTTCGCTTATCTGTTGGTAGCGGAGCAGCTGCGAGAGATGTTGGGGGCCATGACGTCCAAGCTTCTCCCAGACTTTTTGCTGTCCTTGCTGCTGTTGCTGTGGTGGGTCCAACAGAAGGCTTGGAGGAGATTGTCCCCCTGGGGTACTCTTGCATTTCATGTGTGAATCCCACCACACGATGTGTACGCTTATAGAAATATTTCTGTGTTTACAGGGCTTAGCTTGCAGTCTTTTCGCTCCCAAGTTTATTAAGATGAGTCTCTGTGCAGGAAATGTTTAACACGTGCATAGCGATTTTTATTAGGAAACAGCAAAGGGGGGGAAGGGTTTACACATGGGCACACACTGTGACTAGAGCAACAGCCAAGGGCAGAATGGCTGTACAAAGCTACCATCTCTGATGGGTGTGGGTTCCTCAGTATATGCAGGCCTGATTGACATCGAACCTTTATAACTATTATTTGGAGCTACACTATTCCTGTGATTCATATACAACCTGCTTGGCCTGGAACAGATATTTTATATTTACATTTTTGAGTGTGTGATGTTATTTAGACCACTGAAGAAGGCCCTCTGGGCCAAAACGCGTTTGGTTCCTTGGTTATTATGTGTGTAACCAATATTTTGATCCAGTAGTTATTGTACGTGCAAACTACATTTGTTACTAGATCCAGAGGAATTAGCCATGTTAGTCCATTGCTGTAAAAAAGCCCAGTAGCACCTTTAAGACGAGCAAACTTTATTGTAGCATAAGCTTTTAAGAAACACAGCTCTGACGAAGCATCTGACGAGGAGAGCTGTGTTTCTCAAAAGCTTCTGCTACAATAAAGTTTGTTAATCTTAGAGGTGCTACTGGGCTTTTCACTATTTTACATTTGTTACTGTATACTATGTCTTGGTGGATGTAATGTGATACCCACTACCTCTGTGTTTTTATCTGTATTGTACGTATGTTAGTTTTAATCTGTCGGTTTTGAGCACTTTGTAGTAAACAGATGTATTTTGTTCTGCGTTTCAGCTGCTCAACCTTCTAGGTTCCTAGGAATTTTTATAAGTCAAGAGCAAGCCAGATGATAGTCCAATGCAATGGATGCACCCTTGCAGTATATTACCCACGTGTCCTTCAAAGTAATGCAGCCTGATTTAACACCCCACTCTAAAATAAGTTATTGTTTCCAATAATTATTTTCCACTTGGGGATGATCAACTGGGCAACTTTTCCACTGTCCGTGGTACTGATCCCATACTTGATAGTTTCAGGTCTTGCTTCCTGGCAGCAGGGATGAAGCATAATTGGACTTTCTATCATCATATTCAAACACTGAGATCTCCTACCTTCCATTCTCAGTACATGTTGAGATATCCTAGCTCAGGGGTGTCAAACATGCAGCCCCCAGAGGGCTTCTGTCAGGCCCGCAGTGGAACTGGCTGTCTTCTGCTGCTTCTTCCAGTTCTGCTGCTGCTGCGTCATCGTAGGTTTGCAGCTTACAGATACGCACCTGAACAGCAGACTCAAGATTGCAACAGCACAGACATTTTGATGCAGTAATTCAGAGCAAGAGGTGTCAGTTACCAGACACTGTTAAATAAACAAAATATTGCAAGAGTGCGGATGTTTTAAGCATGTTTTTATTTTAAGTTAAAAAAAAAATTGTGTTTGTGCCCTTTATAAAGTTTCTATCTCTGCTACCTGGTGTTACATTTTATGACACACATGACCCAGCCTGACAAGGTTTCATTTATGTCAGATCCGGCGCTCATAACAATCGAGTTCGACACCCCTGTCCTAGCTGTTTTCTTCTCCTTGTGATTGAAACTGCTGGCAACAATCATACAGTACCTTCCTTAATCGTTTGATTGGGCCTGGGGGGGGAGCACAGAAGATTTGCCTCTGGGGTTTTATCCAGCTTCTGGCCTGCCAATGAACCGTCCCTCCTTGCAGTATTGTAGGTCACTGAATTGATCATGGCTACAATGTAGGTTTTGTTGGAACTGCATCGTGGTGACAACATGCTGCACTTAGAACTCAAAGGTCTGGACCGTTTCAGAGGATGGCTGTGTTAGTCTGCAGCAGAAGAGCTCCATTCAAGCCCAGGGGGCACCTGAGAGACCAGCAAGATTTTTTTTTGGGGGGGGGTAGAAGCACTTGAGAGTCAAGGCAGAGCTTTGACCCTCAAGTGCTTATACCCTCAAAATAACTTTTTAAAAAAATACATTTTAAAACAGGGAAACAGAAAGAAAAAAGGAATAGGGAAAAACGCATAGGGAATATAATTACCAAAAACATACGGCAATTTTACAGATATTGAGGACATTCCTTTATCAGACTATATACGTATATATAAAAAGTACATGGTATAATAGCTGAACAAATACATAACATGATATATATGGTGTGTAATGGCATAAGAATATAGCTTAAAATATATATGACATTAAACCTCCCCCCCCCATCTTGTTGGTCTCTAACATGCTACTGGACTCGAATCTCGGTTTAGGCACTGGAGGGGTATTTTTTTATACAAGCCATTTACGATGTTTAGAGCTGGAGAATTGTTGATGATGCATCTCCTGTTCTGCTCTCATTTGGTTCCATTTCGCTTTGTTTCAGGAGGTTGGGAGCATCATTGGAAAGGTGAGTGACCCACTTTTGAGAGGCTGAATTTGTCTGCCTGCCCAGTTTGTTTAATACATTTCCTGCACGTTCACTGGCACAGTGTAAGCTAACACACACTTTCTGGTTTTGTTTTGTTTTGTTTTCGTGTACAGAAAGGTGAAACTGTTAAGAAGATGAGGGAGGAGGTAAGATGTACATTTTGAATTTTTTCCCCAAACATAAAATCCTTCTCTGTTTGAGAAAATTAACAGCTTTCGGTAATGGTGGCGAATTAGCTGCATTGCTTAGGTGTGCGAATCAACACTGCCATCCAGTGGCCAGAAGAAAAGCAAAATATGCAATGAATGAGTTTCAGGGGATAAACCATCAGAACAAAGTTCGAGTCCAGTGGGGGCACCTTTAAGGCCAACAACATTTTATTCAAGGTGTTATGAGCTTCCATGTGCACCCACACTTCTTCAGATACAACGAAATGGAAACTACCCATCCATCTATCCATACAGGGTGAGCAGCAAACTAGCATACAGCATAATGAAGGTGTTCAACAGGTTTAAGGACCAAACTGGCATAACAAGCTTAGTTTATATGATCACCATTTGTTTGGGTTTGATGCCAGGGGGAAACATAGTAAGGGAAATAAATGTATCAAAATTGGAAATTGATGGTTAGATGTACCCTTCTTAATTGTGGGATGCGGAGAGTCATTCACTGAGATGCTTCCAAATAAACTAAGCTTGCTTTTCCAGTTTGGTCCTTGCATCCGTTAAATGCCACTGTTATGCTAATTTGTTGCTCACCCTCTAACTATACATATGGACTGGTAACTTCCATCTCAATGTATCTGAAGAAGTGTGTGTGCACACGAAAGCTTATGCCTGGAATTAAATTTTGTTGGTCTGAAAGGTGCCGCTGGACTCAAAATTTGTTCTGCTGCTTCATACCAACACGGCAACCCCACCTGAATCATTCTTCAAGGGAGAACCATGTTGGTCTGCAGTCGAGAAACAAGATCCCAGTCCAGTGACACCTTAGAGACCAGCAAGATTTTCCAGGCGTGAGCTTTTGAGAGTCAAAGCTGCCTTCGTGGGAAACCTGAATACAAAAAAGGAAAAATCCTTCATATAAGTAAATAAATTTTCCCCTATTTGCACAATTTATATGAATTTCAGGATTTGTATTGAAATTGTTTTGTAAGTTTGTTATTTTTGATCATGGAAATACTTTTATGGGTATTATATTTTGTATTTTTGAGTATTGGGGGGTTATTTATATAGAAGATTCTTCCTTTTTTGTATTCACTTTATCCATGTTTATTACTTTTGTTGCTAACTTCATGAGAAACCTGACAAAGGGAGTGCTTGAGGGGCTATTGGATCTTCCTGTTCCACGTGTTGACATGTAATTCAAGCAGGCGTCTTAAAAAATTCCTCCCTCCCTCCCTCCCTCCCTCCCTCCCTTCCTCTTTCTTTCTTTCTTTCTTTCTTTCTTTCTTTCTTTCTTTCTTTCTTTCTTTCTTTCTTTCTTTCTTTCTTTCTTTCTTTCTTTCTTTCTTTCTTTCTTTCTTTCTTTCTTTCTTTCTTTCTTTCTTTCTCTCCCTCCCTCCCTCCCTCCTTCCTTCCTTCCTTCCTTCCTTCCTCCCCCCCCCTCTCTCTCTTTTTCTTTCTTTCTTATTCAACCTATACCCTGCCCTCCCCGCTACACAGGCTCAGGGCAGCTTACATTCATTAAAACATACTCACACAAATGATTAATGGTGAGGGCTGGGCTTGGCATATATATGTTGTGGGTCCTCAATAGGCAGACAATAGGCAGACAAAACAACAAAAGATGGAGCAGTGAGGAAGAACAAGTTGAGATGTAGATAGGTAAACTTGAAAGGTAATGAAGAATGTTATGGAGAGCATTCCCCAAAGTACTAGTAATCATGGAGGGCTTTAAACTGAAGACATTGGGGGTGGGAAGAAAAAGCCTGATGTTGTGCAGCATCCCCTACACTAAGTTTAAGAAGGGGAATGACCAGAGAATAAATGAATGGGAGAGAGGTGAGTTCAGTAATTTCAGGTAAAATCAAAGGGACCTACTGTAGGAAAGAATGTCTGTAATCTGAAATGTCTTTATACTAATGCACAGAGTATGGGAAATAAACAGGAGGAACTTGAACTTCAAATATTGGAAAGTAATTAACATCTGATAGGTATCACCGAGACTTGGTGGGATGAGTCTCATATACTGAGCACAGCGACTGAAGGATACACCTTGTTCAAACAGAACAGAATAAACAAAAAAGGCGGCGGGGTGGCACTATATGTCAAGAATGAATACACTTGCGCTGAAATTCAGGATTTTGAGAGTTGCCCTTTTGAAAGTGTGTGGGTAAGGATAGAGCAGGGGGGGAAAGAAGGGGATATTGTTATGGGGGTGTACTACAGACCTCCGAACCAACCAGAGGAACGGGATGATTCATTTGTACAACACCTTGCTAAACCTTCATAGAGACAGGATGTTGTGGTTATGGGAGATTTCAACTATCCAGATAATTGCTGGAAATCTAACTCTGCTAGACATGGGGCATCCCGCAGATTCTTGAATAGTCTTGTGGACAACTTCATCTCTCAGAAGGTGGAGGTGGGAACCAGAGGATCTGCTATCCTAGATTTAATTCTGACTAACAGGGAAGAACTGGTTGGTGAGGTGAATGTTGTAGGATCCTTGGGGAATAGTGACCATGTCAGCTTGGAATTTGACATAGTGAGGGATGTGAAACCAGGACATAGTAGGACTCGAATCCTGAACTTCAGGAAGGCTGATTTCAAAAAACTCAGAGAAATATTAGGTAGGATCCCGTGGCTGGAAATGCTGAGGGGGGAAACTGCACAGGAAGGATGGGAGATGCTGAAAAATGAAGTGCTTAAGGCACAATTGCAAACTGTTTCCGTAAGAAAGAAAGGTGGGAGACGGGTAATGAAGCTGAGGTGGCTGAACAAGGAACTCTCTGAAGAGCTGAGACTAAAGAGGGAAATGTACAGGAAATGGAAGGAGAGCCAAATTACTGAGGGTGAGTACAAGAAGCAGGCTCGAATCTGTAGGGATGGTGTCAGAAAGGCTAAAGCACAGATGGAGCTGAGGCTTGCGAGGGATGCTAAAGATAACAAGAAAAAAATTTATGCCTATGTTCAGAACAAAAAGAAGAACAGGGATGGGGTAAGCTCATTTCTAGGGGAAGATGGTCAAGTCTTAACAAGAGATGAAGACAAAGCGGAATTACTCAACTCTCACTTTGCATCAGTCTTTAACCATAAGGCGAGCTGTATACAAACTGAAGAATGCAGGGGATATGAAGGAAGGGGGAACTGCCAGTCCAGAGTAAGTAAGGAAATGGTTAGAGAGCATCTAGCTGCCTTAAATACTTTCAAATCTCCAGGGCCAGATGGCTTGCATCCCAGGCTAAAAGAAATTGCAGATGTTATTTCAGAGCCTCTGGCTCTAATCTTTGAGATGTCCTGGATTACTGGTGTTGTGCCAGAAGACTGGAGAAGAGTGAATGTTGTCACGATCTTCAAGAAGGGAAAAAAGACGGACCCAGGAAATTACAGGCCTGTCAGCTTGACATCAATACCTAGAAAAATTCTAGAGCAGATTATCAAATGCTCTGTCTGTGAACACCTTGAATGGAATGAGTTAATCGGTAGTATCCAGCATGGGTTTATCAAGAATAAGTCACGCCAGACCAACCTAATCTCCTTTTTTGACAGAGTCACTAAAATGGTTGACTCTGGCAATGCTGTGGATATAGTGTATCTAGATTTCAGTAAAGCATTTTACAAAGTTTCTCCTTGAGGATAAGCTGGTTAAGTGTGGGCTGGATGGAGCAACTGTTGGATGGATTCATGGTTGGTTGAAAAATCGTACCCAACGAGTGCTCTTAAATGGCTCTGCGTCTACGTGGAGGGAAGTCTTGAGTGGAGTGCCACAGGGCTCGATCCTGGGCCCAGTGTTGTTCAAAGTTTTTATAAATGACCTGGAGGAAGACATAGAGGGGATGCTTATCAAATCTGCAGATGACACAAAGCTGTGGGATTGCTAATTCTGAAGAAGACAGAGTCAGGATTCAAAATGATCTAGATAAGGCTGGAACAGTGGGCTGAGGCAATAAAATGAAAGTCAATAGAGATAAGTGCAAAGTCCTACACCTAGGCACAAAAAATCAAAGGCACAGATATAGAATGGGAGGGACTTGGCTTGACAGCAGCACATGTGAAAGGGATCTAGGTGTTCTGGTTGATCACAAGCTCAACATGAGCCTGCAGTGAGATGTGGCTGTGAAGAAAGCTAATGCAATCTTAGAATGCATTAACAGAAGCATTGTGTCCAGATCACGGAAGGTGGTAGTTCCACTCTATTCTGCTATGGTCAGGCCTCACCTGGAGTACTGTGTCCAGTTTTGGGCACCACACTTTAAGAAGCTCGGACATGTCCAGAAGAGGGCAATCAGGATGGTGAAAGGGTTTGAATCCAAATCTTATGAGGAAAGGCTGAAAGAGTTGGGTATGTTTAGCCTGGGAAAGAGAAGATTTAGAGGGGACATGATTGCAGTCTTCAAGTATGAAGGGTGTCATGTAAAAGATGGAGCAGATCTATTCTCTCTTGCTCTGGATTGCAAGACTAGATCTAATGGGTGGAAATTATGATGGAATCGTTACTGGCTAGATATCAGGATAAACTTCCTAACAGTAAGAGTGGTTGAGCAGTGGAACGGTCTGCCTCGGGAGGTGGTGGATGCTCCTTCCCTGGACGTTTTCAAGTGGAGGCTGGACAACCATCTTTTGGGTATGTTGTAGGTATGTTGGGCTATCTTTTGGCTATGCTTCTGCAGAGTGCAGGGGGTTGGACTAGATGACCTACAAGATCCCTTCCAATTCTAACATTCTATGATTCTATGATTTTATGGGGATTACATGATTTCCTTAGTTTTGCTAAGCTGGTTCATGCCTTCAGTAGCAGATTTTAAAGCAGCCCAATATATCATTAATGACCTACAGCCAATGCTTCTCTCTTAGAGGGCCTGAGGGGTGCCAGGCCTTCTTTGGCAGCCCCTCTAGCCGAAAACAGCTTCTTGCCAACAAAAACAAGCATCCAACAAGGGTGCAAGCAAGCCACAGGACAAGAGTGGGCCCTGCAACAAACCCAGATGCCAACTTTGCCCCTGTAAATACTCACACAGTACTGTTACAGGACCTAGTAACATGAAGATACCATCTTGGTCTCATCCAGTTGCTCATGTGATGCATGTGGGGTTGTCAGATCCCTTCTGACAACTGGCGGCGGTGGTGGGGGGAACGGGGACCAATCCAGGAATGGGAGAGAGGTCTAGGCCTCATAGCTGGCAAGGTGGCAATGTCGTCACAGTGCTGCCATCACAGTGATACACTGGTATTTAGACAAAAACGCTGTGGTAAAAATGGCTTCTACCATACCGGTTTTGCCCAAATACCAGAGTGTCATCACAATGCTGGCAATGTGATGTCACTTCCACTACAAGTTGGAAATGACATCACTACTGGTAAGTCACCCTGCCAGCTAGCTGATCAATGGTGGGGGTGGGGCCCAGGGTTGGGGAATTCCCCCACTCCTTAAAAGAGGCTAGCAACCCTAGATGCCTGCTATAAGTGTCCACAAAGCATCCTCCTCATTCCACAGATCAGCCCTTATACAAAAGAATAATGGAACACAAATCTGTCATTAAAGCACACTGTGGTTGATCTAAAAGGCAATACTTCCCTGCAAAAGAACTTCAAAGGGAAATTGCAGTGTGAAATGACTGAATCAGAATTCACCAAGAAGTCTGATACCATTTTTCAAGGACTTAACAAAGACAAGGGGCTCCTCAGCTATTACTGATGTTCTTCATTGTGACGCCTGTGCAGTCCCACATGGGTTACTGCGCATAGGCAAGCCTGACGCAGAGAGATTTTGACACTCTAGAAACCCTAGAGGGAGCTCTTTCCCCCTGGAGCTTGCTTATAACTCAATAAACCTATCACTGCCAAAGAGAGTGTTGCTGAGAGTAAGTTGTCCAGAGGTCTGACGTCAGTGGGTACCAGGGCACCATGTTAGGGACCCCTGAGCTAGATAGTATTGATGTTCTTGGTTCTCAGGTCAGATCTGGCAAACCATTAGGAAGAGTCTGCATAAAGGGGAAAATAATAGGGTTCCCCCCCCTTTTTTTTATTGTCCCTTTTCACAGAGTGGTGCTCGGATCAACATCTCCGAAGGATCCTGCCCAGAAAGAATTGTGACGATAACAGGCCCAACAGACGCCATCTTCAAGGCTTTTTCTATGATTGCACTAAAATTCGAAGAAGTAAGTAAATGGAAATTCTTCTTCCCTGAAGTTACACCACAAAATTATTATTAGATTTTCCTCATGTTTGCTGGAACACAGCACAAAATTGGTTTCATTGCCATTAAATAAAATATGAAGGTGCCTTTATTTTTATAAAATGCTCCCAACAGTAATATCGGAAGAGAAATAATGGACCATTTATGTGCTTTTTGGCCATTTATCTTCCTTCTTCATTCCTCGGGGACAGCTAGTCCCCAAAGAATGCTGATGGGGGGCGGGGGCCCTGAAGAGACTTCTATGCCTTTTTTGGATCTGAATTTAACTTTAATATCATATGATTCAGTGTGGGACTGGATCTGTCATTTTTCATAGAGCTGCTATAAAGTTCTGTCTTAATGTAAAATGTAAAGTGAAGGAAATGTAAAGGTTCGGAAGAATCATCTGAGGAAATTCAGGTGACCCAAAAAACGATGAAATGTCGGGGGGGGGTCTTTACATCTCCTGGGAAACGTTGTTTTTAGCCAAATCCCATGGCAAGTATCCTTCCCTCCCCACTAGCTGCAGCTGTTTTCTTAGGACTTCAGTGCACGACAATCTGGGAGACCCAGGTTCAAATCCCCACTCATGCCATGGAAGCTGACCGGGTGACCTTGGGGCCAGTCACACACTCTCTGCCTAACCTACCTCACAGGGCTGTTGTGAAGATAAAATGGAAGAGGGAATAATAGTGGAAGCCACTTTGGGTCCCCCTTGGGGAGAAAAATGAAGTAAATAAATTATAAGTAACTACATAAAATTGTAAGTAAATAAATGAATTACGTTTTTAAAGTTTAACAAAATTTGTAATGGGGCTCAAGGGGTGAAGCTTCAACCCTTTCACCCATGTCTATAAATTAGATCCTTCGTCTTGTTACATTGCTAATTAGATGTCTTGTCCTGTTGACTGCATTGACTTACACTTTGTAATCCTTGAGTCTCAGTTGAATAAGTAACATAAATATTAGGGGAGTTTGCAAAATCCTAATATAACCCCCCCCCCCCCCCATTTCCTCACTTCTATCAGGGAGAGAGAAAGATTCACTCAAGGCTTTAGGGTACCAGAGCATGCAGTTTTACGAAGTTGTTCATCCTGATGCAAGCAAGAAAAAAAATCAAGCTGGCATTCTGAACAAGATTCAAAGTTCTTTTATAGGATAAAACAGACAAAAGGTCAAGATCTAGAATTCCAAAAGAAAGTTCAGCAATTCCATCCTTAACACAAGTCCCTCTTTTCAAAGTACATCTTGAATTTCTTCTAGGGAGAAAAAGAAAACATGCCCTTTACACATTTTTCATGGGAGATAGGGATGGAATGGCCCTTGACTGAGATAAGGATGTTTAGCAATCAGCAGGTCAAAGAACAGGCTTGGGGGTGGGGGGGATAGAGAGGCTCAAGCCAACACAGGTTCACAGTTTAGAAGCCATGATAAAAATAAAACCTCTGTTGCCCTATGAGGCCCCTACTGCGCCTCTATGAACTCATAAGTTATAAGAACCTGGACTTTGCTAGTTATGTGCAATAGGGGCTGAACTGTAAGGTGACTCCAAGTGATGCCAGTTATAGCACACGTCCAGAAGAAGAAAAGCCTTCCTGTGAAAGGTATGCCTCTGATTCCTGCATGTCACCATTCCACTTTCCTGTAACGGTGGCGCAGGTGGTAAATCACACCTGTTATAACAACAGCGAACAGCCACTATGGCTGTTCGAGTCCCACCGTGACCGGGGTGGGCTCCCGGTCCTAGTCCCAGCTCCCGCCCACCCAGCGGTTCGAAAGCATTTGCAAGTGGATAAATGGGTTCCTGCCTGTAGAGAGGCGGGGGGCACCCTCCCTTCCGGGGGTGTGTAGCAGCGGCGACAACAGCGGCGGACATCAGCAGCAGCGGCGATGGCAGCGGCGGCGGCAGGCGGAGCAGACGGCCGAACCTGGCAGTGGGTGGAGCCATGAGGTGCGGGCGGCGTGACGGTGCGGCGGAGCCTATTGGACGCAGACCGGAAGCTGAAGCCAACACGGGCCTGCGCATCAAAGAGAGGCCTGCCGCGGAAGTCTCCTGGCCCAGGAAAAAAGATCTTTGCCAGGGGCTCGAGTACACCGAGGCTGCAGCGTGGATACCTGGAGCCCTGCCGGAAGAGAACGGGAAGCCCTGCTCGGGGTGCTGGTAGGATGTCCCTCCCCCATTGATTGTGGCCCTAGTTAGGGAAGGATCAAATATTGTGTAAACCGCTCTGAGACCCCTCGGGGCTTGAGCGGTATATAAGCTGAATAAATAAATAAATAAATAAACAAGATGGACCAGCTCCCTAGCCATACATAGCACTGAGAATTCAGGCAGTGGCCGTGCCAGGCCAGAAGACAGGGGATTCCAACTCCATACAGAGTGTCCTTCCCCACAAGTAGGCAACCTGTTCTCTCCCAACCTAATACATCACCTAGTCGAAACTGCAGCCAGAAGACACCAAGAGAACAATGGCTCTGGCCAGCACAAGACATAATCCCATCAGGTGCCATTGTCCAGACTAATTTGTCATTAGGTCTAACACTGCCCACTCCCCAGACCTTCGATCCCAGCACCAGTCAGCATATTTTTGGGAGACGGTCTAACCAGAGTGGTGGCCAAGATTAGCCCACCCCTCAACCTCCTAATAAAAGAGAGTGCTCAGTACCAGCTCTCTCTCTCTCTCTTTCTTGCTTACCCGCACTCTTGCTCTTTTACCTGACTCTCCCCACCCTAAGCTTCTGACTCATGGATGCGCAGCCAGAGTCCCTTTGTGCCCCTGCCCGCTCAGGACACGATCCTTCCCTGGCACCCCACAGCCCTCCTTCTTTTCCTGAGGTTCGCTCCACTCAACTGCGGACAGGTACAGGATTGCCTATCAACGGAACATCCTGCTAATGCAAATGTGCTATTTTCTTCTACCTGTATTTCCTAGAACTTGTACAATTGTGTGTATGCTTGTGTTGTTGTATGCTCGAAATATATTCAGTGAACAAAATCATCTTATACTGACGTCAGTCCCAGCGTCTATTTGGTGGGTCTGGAGGGAACTGCTCCCCTGCATACGTAGATGCTTGCCCCCGAATTGCCTGTTGCCTGATGTACGATCATAACTCCCCGTATTAAATAACAATTTAAGGCAATTTGGCTACACCTCTTAACAGTAAATAAATACATCAGTATTGTGTGTGATTCAAAATATTGTTTGACAGGATGTAAGCAAGGAAGGGAGATGGAAAATGGAATGCTGAAGGCCAGATACTGCCTTTTGAGCTGTATAATTAAGAAGCTTCACGTATACTCCTAAAAGAATAAGGTGCCAATGCCACAAATGTGTGAATATGAACATGTGAAACTGACAAAATGAGAGCCAGATCACTGGTCCATCTAACAGTGCCAGGGTCTGTCTCTGAGGCTCTGTGCATGTAGCCATTGATTGGTGGTTCCCTTCATTCAAGTGTCCTTGCCCCTGAACTGTGATTAGCTACAGCTGCCCAGTGGCAGACAATTCTGGCACCCTGACAAAGGCACTTGCCTGAATCTTCTTCGCCAGTCTTTCCCCACAGGAGATGGATGCCTTATCCAAGTAGAAAACAGCGACGGTCAGGTTGTGACGTGCCGCTAGTGTAGAGCATCCAGCACTTTCACCTGGCTCTCTGATCACGCCTTGTGCAGGTGTGGCTGCATCCACTGACACTTGGAGTCACATCAAACCATGGCAACCTGTGACAGACCAAAGAGCAAACCTGTGTATTCTGAAGGGGGGGGGAACCCACCTGTTATTATTGCCAATAGATTAAAATCTTTAATTCTTGTTGGCCGGCTGTCCATTGATTTTGCTTTCTAATCGTTGCTTTAAAGGCATGAGGGACTTGCTAGATACCAGGATCAAACACAGTGAAATAAATGGCCATTAACAGAAAAGCACACAGAAGGATTTGTTTCGTCATGTCTTACCCAAGAAAACCCTATTACAGTTGTGTCCTGAAGTCTACGGGGTGGATCCCACAAATCTGTTGCGCAAGTGGCCATCCTGTCTGCTGGCACAAGGAGCTGCAGGAATGCACGCCCACTAGTGAAGTGGATCCGTGGCATCCAGCCCTATAACTGTGGCCTATAATAGAGTGTTTCACTACCTTTGTTATCGACCCATCACCCGTCACATCTATCCTTTCTCAGCTCAAAGACGTCACCTGATCCTCTGGATGGAAAGAACAGATCTCTGCTTAATTCTTATTGACATTGTCATTACAGGATATCAATGCTTCGATGACAAACAGCACGGTGACGAGTAAGCCACCAGTAACCCTGCGACTGGTCGTCCCTGCGAGCCAATGTGGGTCCCTCATAGGCAAAGGAGGGTCCAAAATCAAAGAAATCAGGGAGGTAAGCAGCCCCGAGTGTGAACGGGTCGCTTTGGTGTGGTGGTTGCTTTTCTGGTGGGGTTTCTTTTTTGGAAGTGTTGGAAAATTTGGTAAAAGTAGTTAGATAATTCAGAGCTTGCAATGGATCTTTGTTCACTGGAGAGGAGGCATTTTCTTTCTGTGTAAAAAACTTTATTTCTAAAGGGAAAGGTACATGGGGAATCTACAAAACAACAAAACTTCAGATTACATCCTTGCTGTTACAAGTACAACAACAGTATGACTGACCACACGGTTGGTAATGGAGATTTTTCTTTCTTCTTGACCCTAGAAGGAAATCACCTGACTACATTAACCAATGACTGTTAGTAAATAGGCTCCAGTTTCCTGGGCTTTCTCCCCATGGGCTTTCTGCCAGGCTCCCTTCCAGGTCAGGCTAAACAGTAGCACACAAGGTAAACACAGTAACCTTATAATGACTGAACTTAGTCCTTGCAACACACATTTTTCCGACAGGAAGTACCTTCCTTCTGGGAACTTTTTCCATATCGAGTTCTTTGCCATCAAACCACTGGCATTATTCTGGGACCTATTATAGGATGCATAGTTAGTGCATCCAGAGAATTGCTAGTTGGGTCTTGCTCTGCCTGAATAGCTTGTGCCTGAAAGAGCCAGCATGGTGTACTGGATACAGTGTCAGACTAAGATCTAAGAAGACTCAAGTTCAAATCCCCGCTCCTGCCATGGAAGCTTGCTGGGTGACCTTGGTCCCATCACAAGCTCTCAGCCTGGCCTGTTGCTGTCAGAAAATAAAGGAGGGGAGAGCACTGTCCTAAGCCACTTTGAATGCCAACTGGGGAGAAAAATGGGGTGTAAATAAATAAGTGCAAAAAATAAGTGCAGACAGGAAAACAGGGTGTCTTTGGGGGAAACTTGCCCACAGTGGCTGGGCTCCATCCCTGGGAACCCCGGGCACACTCAAGAGTTCCTTTGGAATCGACTGCTTTGCCTGAGTGGAGCTGAGAATTTCAGTGCAGAGTTCCAAGCAGAGGGAGGAGACGATAGTGTCATTCAGGTATGCCCATAGCCGTGCATTCTCCTTACACTTAGAAATCTGCAGGGAAATATGCACAGCTTTGGGAGAGGGTCTTTTGTTCAATCAAAAATGCCCACAGGTACCTTAGATATCTGAGAGGCCAAGTCATATGATTTAGAAGAAGAAGAGAGAAGAGATTGGATTTATACTCCGCCCTCCACTACCCAAAGATGTCTCAGAGCGGCTTACAAACTCCCTTCCCTTTTCCCTCCCCACAACAGACACCCTGTGAGGTAGACGGGGCTGAGAGAGCTCTTGACAGAAACTGCTCTTTTTCAAGAACAGCTCTTATCAGAACTATGGCTTGCCCAAGGTCATCCAGCAGCTGCAAGTCGAGGAGTGGGGAATCAAACCTGGTTCTCCCAGATTAGAGTCTGCGCACTTAACCACTACACCAAACTGGTGTAAAAATATCCCACCAAGAGAAGGAGCTGCAAGAACCACAAGAAAGGTCCTTTCCAAACTTGGATCTCATCCATGGTTTTATCAGAGTTCGGGACACAATACCTTGCATTTATCCCTGGTTATAACAGCATCTGTTTATCCTGGGACAAGGGTGGGGCAAAACCAGGTGACTTCAGTGTAATGTGGAAACAAAAAATACCCCCAGATAATTACAGGGGTAAACTCGAGTGTAGTGTAGAATGTAACATCAGGAACAGTGTTGAACCAGGATTCAAGGTCTAGCGCGGAAAGGACCAAAAGCTGGCATCCATGAGGCAAGCATCGAAGGTACTCTACAGAGAGGCAGGCTTTCTGACAGATGAGTGAGAACTTCCAAGTGCTGCTGCCCAAAGATGTGACTGTGAATTGCGCAAGGTTTAAGCAGTCCTTCAGGGATGTGTGTGTTTCAGTCCCTGCCTCTTTGGGAGGAAAGTGGAGTGGCATATAAACATATGAAGCAGTATTCTACTGAGTCAGTCCCTTGGTCCATCCCGGTCAGTATTGCCTGCTCAGACTGGCAGCAGCATTCCAGGATCTCAGGCAGAGGTCTTTCACATCACCTCCTACCAGATCCTAGCTGCAGTTTTTACACAAATTAATGGCACAGGTTTAATTCCCTCTGGTTAGAAGCCAAGTATGATTGTTCCCATTCATAAGAAAGGGGACAAAACAGACCCACAGAACTACAGACCAATACGTCTGCTTGATATAGCAGCAAAGGTATATAGTAAATACCTGTTGTTTAAGCTGGAGGACTTGGGTCTCCAAGAACCATCAAGCAGGATTCAGGAAAGGTCTTTCCACCATTGACCACTGCCTTACTCTTCACCAGTTGGCTTATGCTGGCTTAAATGGCCCCACACAATCTCTATATGTGACATGACATTTGTGGACTTGGCCGCTGCGTTTGACTCCATTGATGGGAACAGCTTATGGCAAAAATTGGCAGAACTGAATATTGATAAACGGTTGTTATTCCTGTTACGTGAGCTGAACACAGACATTAGTGCCCAAATTAGAGCTGGAATGTCAGGGTCCCTAACTAACAAAATCCCAATTCATAAAGGAGTGAGGCAGGGGTGCCTGTTGGCCCCTCTATTGTTTAATTTATACATAAACAAAATTGTGGACAGGCTATCAGGCCCAGACTTCTTTCCACCTACCCTTGGGGAGCATAAAATCTCAATTTTACTTTACGCAGATGACATGGCCCTAATATCGCTTACTAAAATCAAGATGAGAAGACTATTGCAGCAACTAGGATTATACTGTGAGGAAGAGGCCCTGAATATTAACTTTGAAAAATCCAAAGTGCTGGTCTTTAGGAAAAGGGCTCAAATATCCTCCTGGAGAGTACTTGGCAATTCAATAAATCAGTGTAGTTCCTTGAAGTATTTAGGAATCACATTTAGAGAGAATCTGAACTGGAATGCTCATATTGCCACGGTAAAAGCATCCTACCAGATCCTTTAATTGGAGATGCCGGGGACTGAACCTGAGACCTTCTGCATGCCAAGCAAATACTGTACCACTAAGTCACAACCAGTGTTCCCTCTAAGCTGCGTTAGTATGAGTTAGTTCACAGTTTCTTAGCCTCCGGCTCACACATTTTTGTCTCAGCTCAGGAAGGAGGGCTCCAGAGCAAACTAATTTATGCAGCAGCCAAATCACTCGCTCACAACTTTCATGCCAGCAGCTCACAAAGTAGAATTTTTGCTCACAAGACTCCACAGCTTAGAGGGAGCATTGGTCACGACCCCTCCTGAACTGTGGGTGGTTTATTGGAGCTAAGAGATGGGTGAAGAACAGGGTGCCCCCCAGGAGCAGTGGGGGATTTGGGAGTTCTCAGCCATGCCTTTGCTGTTGCCTGAGAGTTAGCATGGACGGCTGGTCTGGCTGGGAAGCAGAGAAGGTCGCTCCTCAGCGCCCCCTGCTGAACTGGTCAATCATCAGCTCCCTGGTTTACCAGTGAATTGATCTGAAAGCAGCTGGAAGAGATCCTGAATGCTGGTGGCAGAAGACCTGCACGAAACCAGGCACAAACATGGCATAGAGCTCATTTGCCCCAACCCTGTGAAGTGGAAGGGTGTCAGGTTCTCCAGATAGTTAGTCAAAACACCAGGCTTCATGAAGAAGATAGCGTTTATTGAAAGCAGATCATAGCGCCCCCGCCTTTCTCTGCCCATCTGCTGAGGCAGACGGGCAGAGAAAGCCCTCCGGAGTGCCCCCCACTCTCTGGAGTGCCCCCCACCTTTCTCTGCTCGCCCACTTTCTTTGTTCTCTTTCCCTCCTTCCCTCCTCATCTCTTTCCCTCTTTCTTTTCTTTCTTTCCCAACGTTCTTTGCCCTCTTTCCCTCCCTCCTTTCCCTTCCTTCCTTCCTCCCCATCTCTCTCTCTTTCCCATTCTTTGCCCTTCCTGCCATCTCTTTCCCTCTTTCTTTCCTTTCCCTCTTTCTTTCTTTCCCTCTTTCTTTCTTTCCCTCTTTCTTTCTTTCTTTCTTTCTTTCTTTCTTTCTTTCTTTCTTTCTTTCTCTTTCTTTCTTTCTTTCTTTCTTTCTTTCTTTCTTTCTTTCTTTCTTTCTTTCTTTCTTTCTTTCTTTCTTTCCCAAAGTTCTTTGCCCTCTTTCCCTCCCTCCCTCCCTCTTTCTCTTCCTTCCTTCCTCCCCATCTCTCTCTCTCTCTCTCTTTCTGTCTTTCTGTCTCTCTCCTTATTTCTTTATCTCTTTCTTTCTGTCTTTCTCTCTTATTTTCTTTCTTACCAGCTCGCCATACTTCCAGTGATGTCAGGGGGTGTGGCAGATGCTAATGAGTTATGCTAATGAGCTCCTGCACCTCTTTTTCTACAAAATGACCCCTGCAAATATGCATATTTATACATGACTGAACCTCATTATGGTTTTTATGGAGTAACCAATGGTAGCATTATGAAATAGAACAAGAAGTTTGGAAGGAGTTTCTCATTGATTACACCCGTGCAAGAAAAATTCCAGTTGGTTTAGGTTTCTAGTTCCTGTCGTGTTCTAATTCCCTTGTATTAAATTAAATTAGAAGTCTTAAAAAGGTAAAAGGTAAAGGTTCCCTTGCTCGAAAGCCAGTCGAATCCGACTCTAGGGTTGCGGTGCTCATCTCCGTTTCAAAGCCGAAGAGCCAGCGCTGTCCGAAGACGTTTCCGTGGTCATGTGGCCGGCATGACTAAACACCAAGGTGCACAGAACGCTGTTACCTTCCCACCGAAGTGGTACCTATTTATCTACTTGCAATTTCTTGCTTTCGAACTGCTAGGTTGGCAGGAGCTGGAACTAGAGACAGGAGCTCACCCCGTCATGCGGCACCCGGGTCTCGAACTGCTGAACTACTGACCTTCCACAGCCTGCAGTTCAGCGTCTTACCTCAACATTATTCATTGATTTCAAACACGTCTGTTTTTTTCTAATGCTTTGCATCTTTGGACAAAGTGCTTATGTTTCTCTCCAAAAGTGTTGAGTTCTTTTCAATATTTTGACATTATATTTGAGTTCTCCCAAGTGGATTTGTATAAAACATTCCTATCTCTGCCACAGAGTTTGTTCCTAAATAGAAATTTTTAAATGCCTCATTTTAAGTCTCTTGGTAGTGATACGACTGCAGTTTGCCATTCCTTGGTTCAGAACCTGGGTAACTGTAATGTGTCTCTTCAGTATGGCTACATGAGTTCTTCCTTTCCCTCACTCCCCCCCGGCCTTTTTCGTAGCTGATGTTGCTACAGGGAGGCTGGAAGGAGGCCTGTCCCCAGCATCTGAAATGCAGCTTCAGCTATGTCCCCAAAGCAGCGGGGAAATGTAGTTTCCCCCAGGATTCCTGATGCCTGTACCAAGGATATCAGATGCCCTATGACAACTACATTTCCCAAGATTCCTGGTTCCTGGATGGCTACCAGAGCAGCATTTGTTCCAGATGCTTAAGAGAAGAGGGAGGAGGCCAGGAAGGGAAAGAGTAGCCCCTGACTGTAATATCTCAGATGCCCGGAGTCCTGGGACATGTTTTCCTAAGGCACCTGATATCCATAGTGAAGGTCCATTGCTCCCAGAGCAGCTACATTCCAGGCCCCTGGGAGAAGGGAAGATGAAAGAGGGAGAAAGAGACCTCTTCTGTTGCTGCAGGAGTATGGATCTCCCAGGTGATTTATGCATTCCTTTATTATTTATTTGTTTAGGTTTATACCCCACCGTATCCCAAAAATGGGCTCAGGACGGCTCACAACAATTAGCTTCTAAAGAAATAATTTTGTTGTTCAGTTGCACAGTCAAGTCCTACTCTTCGTGACCCCACGGACCACCTCATGCCAGGCCCCCCTGTCCTCCACCGTCTCTTGGAGTGTGCTCAATTTCATGTTCGTTGCATCGATAACACTGACTTTGCCGTCCCCTTCTTCTTTGACCTTCAATCTTTCCCAGCATCAGGGTCTTCTCCAGTGAGTGCTCCCTTCTCATTTGGTGGCCAAAGTATTTGGTAGTACCATATAATAATAATGATAGTAATAGTACCATATAATAAAACCAAGTTGAAACAATCCTTGGCTATTGTTATTATGGCAGTACACAGTTATGAGATGCACCAAAGTGGAATGCAGCCCAAGTCTCATTTAGAACTTAACGATGAAAGTAGAGATCCAATCATAAAATATCATTCATCAAGGGGCTTCCATTCATTTGCATGCTGAAATTTTTTCAGATACCAGAAGTCATTTTTAATTACTGCCTTGATTACTTGAAAGTATCTATTTCTGATTTAATTTTGAGCTGCAATGAATCATGAGCAGGGAAACATAAAAGATTCATAGATAATTGTATAACATTTGGAACAGTTGGATATTACACCAGGAGAATCAATGTGTCAGTGATGCTTATTTCCTGGTTCTCTGTGGAGTTTCTATCTGAGCCAGTCCTCCATCTTGTCTGGGATCTCCAGGTTCAAATCCCTGCTCAGTCACGAAGCTCACTGGAATCCCTCTAGTTGTTTAAAATGAGTTAGTTAGTTAAGGCTCTCCCCTCTTCCTGCATCCTTCTCTCCTTCCCACCCATCTGTCTTGTCTCTTCATGGCCTTAATCTCCAGATTTAAGTATCCAGAGATGGGCCATGTTGAGAATTAGAATACTTATGTATATGTAATTATATACAACATATTTTCAAAGATATGTTGTAATAAAACTTTTATTAATAGGATATATTAACACGTTCCATATCTCAAAATACTTTTGAATACATCCTTTTCAATTATCCCCCCCCGGCTTCCAGTGATGCTCCACCCCAATTATTGTTTCATTCAATATTCAGCAACAATAAAAACTTATCCCATATTCAATTCTTGTTTTAAAACATATTGATACATATAATCTAACCCTTAGGTAACACTTTAACTATTTGTCAATCATTACTTTCTTTTTCCTCTTCTTAATAGTTATCAAAGCATAGTAACTTATTTCTTACATCCCAATTCATTTCAAAATAGTCTTTAAACTCTTTCCATTCTATAAAAAATTATTCATCTTCTTTACCATTAAGCTTCTTTGTCAATTTGTCCATTTCTGCCATAAAAAGCATCTTCTTTATCCAATCCCATTTTTCTGGTATTTTTTCTTGCTTCCAAAATTGGGCAAAAGTCATTCTTGCTGTTGTAATCAGATACCATAACAATGTTCTTTTTCTTGGGTTTATCGCTTCCATTTTCAAACCTAAAAGTAACATTTCAGGTTGTTTTTTCAAGGTACACTTCAGGATCTTCTGAATTTCATTATGAATCTCTGTCCAATAGGCTGCCGCTTTATCACAAGTCCACCACATATGATAAAATGAGCCTTCCTTTTTTTTACACTTCCAACATTTGTTAGACATGGTCTCGTTCATTTTAGCAATTTTTTTAGGTGTCATATACCATCTATACATCATTTTATAACAATTTTCTTTCACATTGACACATGTAGAAATTTTAATTGACTTCTTCCACAACTCCTCCCAAGTTGACATATCTATTTCTCTATTTACATTTATAGCCCATTTTACCATCTGTTCTTTTACAATCTCATCCTCAGTATACCATTTTAAAAAAACTTTATAAATTTTTGAAATCATTTTTTTCCCCTCTTCCGCCCACACATTTTCAATTTCATTGTTCTCCTTCCTGAAGCCATATCTCTTTTTGTTAGCCTTAAATAAATCATAAATCTGTCTATAGTTTAACCAATCATATTCAAATTTCAGTTCCTCTTTAGCTCTCATCGCAAAATTACTCACCTCTACCATCAAAATATCTCTATAAGGTATCCAATCTTCACCTTTATGTCTCGAAAGTGGTTTAATTACTTCAGCCGGTACTATCCATAGTGGTCTTGTGTAAAAAAAAATCTTTTATATCTCATCCAAGTCATAAACAATGATCTTCTTATGAAGTGGTGTTTGAAAAAATTATCCATTTTATATTTGTCATACCATAAATAAGCGTGCCAACCAAATTTACGGTCATGTCCTTCTAACGCCAACGTTTTCCTATTGTCCAAATTGACCCATTGAGCCAACCAAGTCAAACACACCACATCATGATACAGTCTAAAATTAGGAAGCTGGAATCCTCCTCTTTCCTTTGCATCACATAGAATCTTCATTTTTCTTCCAGCCCAAACAAATTTGATATAGTGTATCTAGATTTCAGTAAAGCATTTGACAAAGTTTCTCATGATATTCTTGAGGATAAGCTGGTTAAATGTGGGCTGGATGGCGCAACCGTTGGGTGGATTCATGGTTGGTTGAAAAATCGTACCCAACGAGTGCTCGTAAATGGCTCTGCGTCTACGTGGAGGGAAGTCTCGAGTGGAGTACCACAGGGCTCGGTCCTAGGCCCGGTGTTATTCAATGTTTTTATAAATGACCTGGAGGAAGACATAGAGGGGATGCTTATCAAATTTGCAGATGACATGAAGCTGGGTGGGATTGCTAATTCTGAAAAAGACAGAGTCAGGATTCAGAAGGATCTTGATAGGCTGGAACAGTGGGCTGAGGCAAATAAAATGAAAGTCAATAGAGAAAAGTGCAAAGTCCTACACTTACGTACAAAAAAATCAAAGGCACAGATATAGAATGGGAGGGACTTGGCTTGACAGCAGCACATATGAAAGGGATCTAGGTGTTATGGTTGATCACAAGCTAAACATGAGCCTGCAGTGTGATGCGGCTGTGAAGAAAGCTAATGCAATCTTAGGATGCACTAGCAGAAGCATTGTGTCCAGATCACGGGAGGTGGTAGTTCCGCTGTATGCTGCTATGGTCAGGCCCCACCTGGAGTACTGTGTCCAGTTTTGGGCACCACATTTTCGGAAGGATGTTGACAAACTCGAGCAGATCCAGAGGAGGGCGACCAGGATGGTGAGAGGGTTGGAGTCCAAGTCTTATGAGGAAAGGCTGAGGGAGTTGGGTATGTTTAGCCTGGGAAAGAGAAGGTTTAGAGGGGACATGATTGCAGTCTTCAAGTATTTGAAGGGCTGTCATGTAGAAGATGGAGTGGATCTATTCTCTCTTGCTCCGGATTGCAAGACTAGATCTAATGGGTGGAAATTACAAGGGAGTCGTTACCGGCTTAATATCAGGAGAAACTTCCTGACTGTAAGAGTGGTTGAGCAGTGGAACAGACTGCCTCGGGAGGTGGTGGATGCTCCTTCGCTGGACGTTTCCAAGAGGAGACTGGACAACCATCTTTTGGGTATGTTGTAGGTATGTAGGGCTTTCGGCTGTGTTCGTGCAAAGTGCAGGGGGTTGGACTAGATGGCCTGCAAGGTTCCTTCCAACTCTAACATTCTATGATTCTATGAAATTTTGAAATTTCTTTCTGCCATAAGTTCAATACTTTACAGTCCTTCACTATTGGAGTCGTCTGAAATAAAAACATTAAACATGGTAAAATATTCATCTTAACAACCGAAATTCTTCCCATTAATGACAGATTCAAAGTGTCCCATTTTTTTATATCTTGTTGAATTTTACTCCAAATCTTTTCATAATTGTTCTTAAAAAGGTCTATGTTCTTCATTGTCAACTCAATTCCTAAATATTTTGGGTTTTTTTACCACTTCACATTGTATTATTTCTTGCAGTTCCTGCTATTTCTCTTTTGTCATATTTTTGCACAACACCTTTGTTTTGTTCTTATTGACGTAAAATCCCGCCAAATCTCCAAATTCCTTGATCTTTTCCATCAACAATGGTGAATTAATTACTGGATCTTCAATCAAAAACATTACATTGTCCGCAAATGCCCTATATTTGTATGTAAAGCCTCCGATTGTAAGTCCCCTTATATCCTTATCTTCTCTTATCTTTGCCAACAGTACTTCCAAAACCCAGATAAACAATAAAGGGGATAGTGGGCAACCTTGCCTAGTCCCTTTTTGCACCTTGAAATAGTCCGTCATCTCTTTATTTACATTTAACGATGCTTTCTGTTCTGAATAAATCGCCCTAATTACATTTAGAAAGGGCTGTCCAATATCCATTTTCTCCATCAGTTGAAACATAAAATCCCAATTTAAATTATCAAAGGCTTTCTGTGCATCCACAAATAGGAAAGCAACCTCCTTTTCTGGATGTTTATCATAATATTCAATAGCATCTATCACCGTCCTTAGGTTGTCCCTAATTTGTCTATTTGGTAAAAAAAACCGGCTTGTTCTTCGGTTATAACGTCTTTCAAATAATTCTTCAGTCTTTCTGAAATTATTTTGGCAAACAACTTGTAGTCATTGTTAAGTAAAGAAATTGGTCTGTAATTCTTAACATCTGTTAAGTCCTGTCCTTCTTTTGGTATGAGTGATATATTGGCTTCCTTCCATGTCTCAGGTATCACTTTAGTCGCCTGTATCTCATTTGCTAGAAGTTCCAACGTTGGGGTTAGCTCCTCTTTTAACTTTTTATAAAATTTTGCTGTGAACCCGTCTGGACCTGGAGCTTTCCCCAATTTAGCATCTTCTATTGCCTTATAAACTTCCTCTTTTTGGATTGGGCCGTTCAACATTTCCTTAATTTTTATTCCAATCCTTGGAATTTCTACCATGTCCAAATATTTTTTAATTTTTTCAGAGTCTGTATTCTTTTTTTGAAATAACTTTGCATAATACTTAAAAAAAACCTCTTTTTAAACCATTCATATCCAAAATTTCCTTGCCTTCTTCGATAATTTTGTTTATTAACCTTTTCTCTCTTCGATTTTTCAATTGCCATGCCAGAAATTTTCCTGGTTTATTTGCTCCTTCAAAGGATTTTTGTTGTAATTTCTTTAAGTTCCAATAAAGTTCCCGGTTAGGTATCACGTTCAATTGCTCTTGTAAAATTTGAATTCTTTAATAATTTTCTTTTTTTCAGGTCTCTTCTTCAATTCTTTTTCTTTTTGCTGAATTCTTTCTTGCAACTCCTTTTGCTGTTTTATATTCTGTTTCTTATCCGCCACGTTCAACGATATAAGTAATTCTCTCATCACAGCCTTGTATGTATCCCAAACAGTCTGTATTTTTACTTTTTCATTCAAATTCAATTGAAAAAATGACTGAGTCTCCTTACGTAATGTCTCAATTATTTTCTTCTTATCCAATAGATCTTCATTTATTCTCCAATGGAACTGTTTCACTTTTTCTTTTAACATCCAAATCACCGGGTTGTGATCAGAATTAATCTTTGGCAAAATCTCCACTTTCTGGGTTTTTAACGCCATTTCACCTGACATCCAAATCGTATCTATTCTGGAAAAAGAATTGTGGCGATTGGGAAAAAAAGTAAAGTCTTTAACTTTAGGATTCCATTTTCTCCAAACATCTTCTAATTTCTCTTGTTCCATCAATTTAATTTTTTTTTGGTAATTTTCCAACCTTCTCATTCTTTTCAGATTTCCTGTCCAATTTATCATTAACCGTACCATTAAAGTCCCCTGCCAGAATTAACTGCTCATAATTCACTTGATCCAATTCGTCCATCAAGTCTTTAAAAACATTTTCTTTAGCTCCATTAGGTGCATACAAGTTAACTACCAGAGTCTTTTTTTGAAGCATTGTAATTTCAACTCCAATATATCCCCCATCTTTGTCGCTAAAAATTTGTTTTGGGTCCAATTCTTTGTTTACATAGGTCACAACTCCCTTATTTTTTTTTCTGCCAGTGAATAAAATTCTTCTCCTAATTTTTTGTTAGTCAAATACTTATTGTCCCATTTTCTAATATGAGTTTCTTGCAAGCAGATAGTATTAGATTTTTGGTTTTGCAACCAGTAATTTACTAATTTCCTTTTAGAGGGTGGCTCAAGTGGTTAAGACGCTGAACTGCAGGCTGTGGAAGGTCAGTAGTTCAGCAGTTCAAGACCCGTGAGTGCCGCATGATGGGGTGAGCTCCGTCTCTAGTTCCAGCTCCTGCCAACCTAGCAGTTCGAAAGCAAGAAATTGCAAGTAGATAAATAGGTACCACTTCAGTGGGAAGGTAACAGCATTCCGTGTGCCTTGGTGTTTAGTCATGCCGGCCACATGACCACGGAAATGTCTTCGGACAGCGCTGGCTCTTCGGCTTTGAAACGGAGATGAGCACCGCAACCCTAGAGTCGGATTCGACTGGCTTTCGAGCAAGGGAACCTTTACCTTTACTTTACTAAGTCCTTTTACATTCCACGATAACAATTTATAATCCATCATGTCGTGACTTTAAATATCTCCAAAATCTTCTACATTTTCTGCTTTGAACCTATACATATCCCCTAGGGTCTTGATCGTATGTCTCTTCGCATTGTAGGTAAAAGACATATGGTATTTCCCATCTGAACCTGATGGTTAGCTGCTTCAATTTGTCTAGCAGCTTTTTATATTTCTTTCTTTCTTGCAAAATCATTCTTGAGAGTTCTCTCATTATTATAATCCTTTTGCCATCCATTTCCAATGGTTGTGTAAATTGTTTTTTGAAAATATCTTCCTTCATCTTCTTTGTAACAAATTGCACAATAACAGCTCTTGGCAAGTTCTTTCTCTGAGCATATGCTGAATTTACTCTATAAAGCAAATCAAAATCAGACTCCAATTCTCCTTGATCTTCTCCCAGATACTCCGTCAAAGCAGTCGTCACTATCATACGTATATCTTCATCTGTCTTTTCTTCAATCCCTCTTAGCCTCAGATGGTTTAACATCGCTCTATACTCCATCATTGCCTCCAGTTTATGATTTTCCTGAAGAGTTGTTTCCATTTTTTTGCCTATATCTTGCGTATTTTGCTCTAATTTGGTCGATTTTAATACCAGACCTTGCACTTGGCTCTTTGTGTCTGCCACATCTTTTGTAATTACCGCCACCGCTGCTACCACCAATTCTTTGAGAGCTGGCACATTCTTTTCTTGGACTTCTTCTAACTGTTCCAGCTGTTTTTCCATTTGCTTTTCTAACTGTTGTTCTATCTGTTTCACCAATCCTTGAATCGCCTCCAGCATTCTCTTTTCCATTGACTCCATTGCAGCTTGCCACTCTCTTTTTTCCTTCCCTGCCATACTTGGACTCACAGACAAGGCGGCCCTTTGTCAATGTTTTGGATCCATTTTGAAGTTTCTAAAATTAGTCCAAATTCATATGTTCCAGATCCTCTTTGTGTCTTCTCTTAAAACATTGCCTTTTCACCACTCTTTTAAAACAATTCCAGTAATAAAATTAAATTTTAAAGTTCAGTCCTCCTAAAAATGGTGGGCGCAATTTCTCTATGGTTTTTTTGGCTAGAGTAGGCTCTTCTTGCACTTCCTGTTTCCTGTCCGTCTCAAAATCCTTCCTACTGGAAACTTCGTTCCGCCACTTTTAGAGTCCTCTGGAAGCCACTCTAGTCTTTATACACAGTACTAGCCAGACACAGATAGTTGCAACACTTTAGTCTCGCGATGTTTCTCGTTAGTTTCAGTCTTAGATTCCACTCCAGCTCTTTCTAACCGCAGGAATGTTAAACAATGTCTATTTTTCTCAAATTGTTCGCTTTAACAAACTCTTCTCAAATTCTCAATGGCCCGATTATTCAAAATTAATTCTTTTACGCGTATCCGCCTTTTTCAATTTTCGCTAGATCTCCATTCTGGTAAGCAAAATATTTATGTTACCTTGCATGTTTATCTTGGGGCTTTGCATCGCTTCTTCTCACTTTCAGCTCCACTCTCTTTCTTAAGAAGTCAGGAAATCATGAATTTAAGCTGGATTCCCAGTCCGGTTGGCTTCTTTAGAGCTGTCTTGCATAGGCCCGCTTCTGAGAGGGGATCAAAGCGTAAACAAGCCTCCTTCGAGACTTATACACACCAATCTCAACTCTCACTTGGACCTCGTTGCTTGCTTGTCGACCCCCTGCCTGGGGGAGGCTGCGTTGGGCAATATAAATGCCCAAACTGTCAGAAGAAGCCACTGTCCACCCTGCACGATTGCACGGTACATCAGTTCGCCATTTTACTCTGACTGGAAGCCCATATTTTCAAAGATATGTTAATTGATTGAATGAGACTAATTTTGTCCCCAGTCAATATGCCATAAGGCAAGGTGTCCAACTTAAGGCCCACAAGCTGGAAGTGGCCCACCCATGGCTTTAATCAGGCCCACGGCTCTTTTCTTCCCCCTTCCTCCCCCTCCTGTCCTCCCCCTTAGAGTTGAGGCTTGAGGCTGCCAGAAGTTCCCAGCTCTCTCCCTCCATCTTGTCGTTGCCTGTTTTGGCAGGAAGCTCTTCTGGGCTTGCAAAGTTACAAAAAAAATATGGAATGGATTTTTCCATTAAGATCTTTGCACCCAGATAGACTACTCTGGGATTGTTTCCAGCAATAGAAACAGTGCTCTGGGATTGGAATGACAGCCTCCAGAGTAGAATGATGGTCCTTAGCAATAGAACCTGTGGTCTGGGGCTGGAATGAAAGGGTGCAGAGTGGAATGACAGCCCCTGGTTGTAGCAGCAGCATTCTGGGAATGGAATTCCACTCTGGGGGTCCTCATTCCAATCCCAGAACACTTCTGCTTCTCCCAGGGACTTTCATTTCAGTGGCTGTCATTCCATGCTCTGAGTAGTCTATCTGGGCCCAGAGACCTCAGTGGGAAATCCATTCTGCATTTTCTTTGCAACTTTGTCTGTGTTGCAATGTATTTCAATGGAGTGGAGCTCAAGAAGTTTCACTTTCCAGTGTTTGTATAGCTGAAGCTGCTGCTTGATGGAATTGTCTCCTTGCAGATACAGAGTTGATGTTTTGAGCCATCTTCTGTCTGCTGAATGAACCTGAGAATGGGTGCCTGAGTGAGTCTCTAACCTGTGAACCCACAGGCAAAGGGGGACATTACACTGGAGCACCACTGCCACTCTGAGTAGACCTGGGGGGGAGGGGAGAAGCTTGCAATGCCCAGTCATTTTATGTTCCTAGGCTCAGAACCTTTAGTTTCTACTGTGATCCTTGTGCTTTTTTTGGATGTTTTATTTTAAAAATTGCATTGCCAAACCCCACTATTCCTCCACCTTTCCATTTTAAGCAGGCATCTTTTTGGGGTGGGGGAGGTTTGGGAGGTATCAGTTATCAAAGACTGTTAAATAAATAAAATATTGCAGGAGTTTTAAGCATATTTGTATTTTAAGTAAAAAAATAACAATATCTTTAATCGTGTTTGTATCTTTTATAAAGTTTATATCTCTGCTACCTGGCATTAGATTTTATGACACGCATGGCCTGGCCCCACAAAATCCCATTTATGTCAGATCCGGCCCTCGTGACAAATGAGTTCGACGCCTATAAGGTGTATGGTCCTGCAGGACTGAAGAGTTCAGCATTACAGTGTGTAGCTGGATATCTGATTATGCCGCACGTCCTTCTGTGATAATGAACCTGTTTCTGTCCAAACAATATTCTTCCTTTTGTTCACTACAAAAGTTGCATTCTATTGTCAACTTTTTATTTTTGCGTACGGCTCAGATATCAGAAACTGAGTTCTCTGTGCTAAGGTTGGCATTGCTCTCTCTCCTGGGAGCCAGACCCACTGGATCACATGCTTGCGAACAGACTGGCTTAAGAGTGCTCCCTAAGGAATTAATACCTCTGCAGTGCTCTTCTAAGTAGCGTTGCAGTAAAATGAAGCAATAAAATAAGATGAGGCTTGATAAGAAAGAAAGAAGTCTTTCCGTTTTCCCCAGAATTTCCATTTTTTTTCCAGGGGAAAAATGGGGGGAAATGTCGTCTCCCCCCCCCCGGCTTTAAAATTTCCAGAAATTTTGCAACACCATCAACTTCATCCTCACTCAGAGAAGTTGGTTGTAGGATTAAACCCCAGACATCCGTTGTCACCTTCCATGTATACGTAGCATTTGGCTTAAAGCAGCAAACGCTCATAGCACCACGGAAATCCCAAAGTGGTCTTCTGTTCTTGATGATAAATGAGCTGCTTGTTCATTTCTTGTAACAACCCTGTTTGCGTTTAAGTCCACAGGGGCCCAAGTGCAAGTCGCGGGGGATATGTTACCAAACTCCACGGAACGCGCCGTGACTATATCGGGCACTCCTGACGCCATTATTCAGTGTGTAAAGCAAATCTGCGTGGTTATGCTTGAGGTAGGATACCATCCTGGGACACTGGCAAGCTTTCTTAGAATGATCCACTGTGCCTGGGAACATTTCACTTTCTCAACACAATGTTGCTGCGGCCTGCTAGTACAGTATTTAACTGTGGGCATGATGTCCCTTTGACTGTGATTAAACTCAACAGCTCTCAGGGGCAGTGTTATATTTCTGTTCTTAGTACTTATTGCCAGCTCAGAATACCAGCCTATGTTCTTCTGCCATTGGCTGGATGCACCAAACCATAGATCTGCATGCCACAGGCCAGACAGTAGTCCAGGAAGAGGACTGTGCTACGTAATAGGAACTGACCAACCCATGGAAGGGGATGTGGGTGGCTATAACTAGGGTATTTTGGGGTACATCCTGGCTCTCCCAGTCCAATCAGATCTTGGAAGCTAAGCAGGGTCAGTCCTGGTTAGTACTTGGATGGGAGACCACCAGGGAAAGCCCAGGGTCGCTATGCAGAGGCAAGCAATGGCCAACCACTTCCCCTGACCTGGATGGCCCAGGCTAGCCCGATCTCGTAAGATGCTGGAATCTAAGCATGGTCTGCCCCAGTGAGTACTTGGATGAGAGACCAGCAAGGAAGTCCAGGGTTGCTGTGCAGAAGGAGGCAATAGCAAACCACCTCTGAACATCTCTTGCTTTGCAAGCCCTATGGAGTGGCCATAAGTAAATTGCAACTTCATGGGACTTTTCGCCACCACATCCTGGTGGGGGGACACCCCCAGGACAGAACCACTGGGAGTAGGTGTCTCAGTGACAAGGACTGGGGTGCTCCATCATTGCTCTAAGCGTTTAGTAGATACTTTTGTAGCAGCAGAAACTATCACCTTCTGAGACAGGATACAGTCTAGGATGGATTTTGATCCAGTAAGGAGCATGGCTTGTTTCCATGGCTAGCATGAGATTCAATGATGCTTTCCTTACATCCTGAACCATGGGATACTATGTCCAAACTGAATGGCCTGATGGTTAGTGGGGTGATTTATTAAGGTGCTGTGTCACTTTTGTGATTTTCTTCATCATTTTCTGAAATCTCATTATTTAGGTTTTCTTTCTTCTTCTTTTTTACAAAAATCATGACTTTAGAGACATTTCACACTTTTCTGAGGAGTGAGCTTTGCCTCACCTCTGCTGGCAGAGGACGCTTCTGAAGGAAGTTTGTATATGAGCCAGTTCTGCTCATGCCGAGTCTGTCCGTGGCGGACGAAGGGTAGACACAGGGGGCATCTTGGCCATGGTGTACAAATTTCTGCATTTGCAGTTTTACTGAAAGTGCTTCATATGTGTGGGCTTGACTGGGTTTTCTTCTTGAGCTCTGCTGTGGGCTGGTTGTGTGCACCAAGATTATGTGTGAACCGGCGTTTGGTCGTGGCAGCCGGAAAGCGCCACAACGTGTGTAACATAAAAGTTGAAAATGCTATGTCAGGGTCACCAGCACCTTCCCTCGTGCTCATCAAGTAGTGCTGTTAGAAAGTGGGGTGTGCCTTCTGATTGGCAAGTGGTGGTTTGATTGGCTGTGCTGATTTTTAAAAACGTTGCTTTGGCAGCCGCTGCCACCACAGCACCAGGATCTTCACTGTGTGACTGAAGGTCAGCCACTGCAGCCATTTTGTGGCTGGCTCCGCCTCCTGTGGCAGCCATTTTGTGGCTGCACCCACTGTGCTGTGTCAGATTCCCAATAGTCCCCGCAGGATCGAAAGGTCCCCAACCTTTTGGATTCTGCAGGCACCATTGTGGATCTCTGTGCTATATACAAGCACAAGTGTGCACACATACACACACACACACACACAAAACGATGCCATGCACCATTGACAGCCTAAATAACAACTGTTAGGAAAACAGGTCAAGTTTGGGGGGGTAATATTGTGTGGCTGTCGATGCCACTATTCGCAACTGTAATGAATGTCTGCATCTCGGCTCTTTTACCTTTTCTCACTTCTTTCTCTCTCTTTTTCCCCCTTCAGTCTCCACCCAAAGGTGCAACCATTCCTTACCGCCCCAAACCGGCCTCTGCCCCTATAATTTTTGCAGGTGGCCAGGTAAGAGCAGACACCATTTTGGCTTCAGCCGGAAACCACACTGTCCTGGCCCAACCTCAGCCAGCGCCTGTTAGTATTCTGCTTGTACTTCGTTTCTGTCTGGTATAGTACTGATTGGTTTGTTTTCTCCCCTTCTGGATTTACTGACGCTGTAGAGGCAATTCTCATGGTGCTTATTCCAAATCCAACCTGAGCTGTTTCCCTCCCCCTTCCACCATCACGCTCTGGGCACATTCCTCCTCCTCTCGGAAGACAGCTAGAGAGCCTAGTCTGGAAAAAAGGTATTGCTTTTCAGTTGTGGGAGGGACGATGGTAACTTCTCCTTGGCACATATGGGAGTCTGGTGTGAAGTCCGTGAAATATCACCAGCCCCACATATATAAATCATCCTCACCAAGAACTGAATGTTAGTTGTGCATCACTATTTGCGGGCATGATTTATAAGTTTAAGAAAAATAGATGTTTCTACCATGCCAGCTCCATCTTGCCATGCCATTCCCTTTGCAACTAGGCTGTTAAGTCGGGTTGCCAGCATCCAGGTGAGGCCTGGTGTTCTCCTGGGATAACAGCTGATCTACGAAACATAGGGATCCGGTTGCCTGGAAGAAACAGCAGCGTCAGGGGGTGGGCCAGACCCTCACATCCCTGCCGAGGTCTAACCCCTCACAGGGATTGCCCACAAATCTCCAGGCATTTGTCAATCCGGAGTTGGCAACTCTACTATCCAGGGTCTTCATACTCAAAATCCATTTGATAAATTGCTCTATAATTTTGCAGAGTTTACTTTCTACAAGATCTTTTGTCAAATAGGCATTTGGCATTTCCCAGCCGCCGTTCACCAATAGTGGTGCCTGCCGACTTCTGAATGGGGATTCCTCCTTTGGTTTTCTTCCTTTCTCATGGCTGGTCTCTCTGATGGTGGAAAGGCTGAATAGAAAATTGCATTTATATTTACGGTAGTTTTGTTTTCTAATTGTTAGCATAATTAACACAAGATAGTTTTAAAAATGCAATACCTGTCACTAAAAAAGAAAAAGTTTGTGCATTTGTATCACGTTTTAGATGAAATCACACATTCTTGAGGAAATCTGTTATCGGATCGCTGGATGTGCGTTTAGACTTGGGGGAAGCCGCTTGGGAGGGAGAGGATGCCTGCATTTATTTATTTAGTATTTTCCATTTATATCCCGCCTTGCCAAAAATCGGCCAGAAAGGGATTAACTTTGTTGCAGTAACTCCCTCCTCCCCACACAAACACATTTCAGTGCAGGAAGATCACTCGGAGGTAAGGCAGGAATGCTCCCCCCCCCATGGCAGCGTTCCAAGCTGAAATAGGGTCTCCTTTATTTTTTAACAGACATTCCCTGCACAACTGGTATGACCCTTAGTTACATCTAAATTACTTAATTTGAATAGTCTAGAGTGAGGCCCAGGGCAGCCGGACCAGAGCTTGGAAGCTAAGCAGGGTTGGCTCTGGTTAGTATTTGGATGAGGGACCATCTACTGAAGACAGGAGTTGCTATGCAGAGGCAGGCAGTAGTGAACCAGCTCTCTTGCCTTGAAAATGGAACAAGCTGCCATAGTGTGGACTGAGAAATCAGTTATGCTGCTGCAAAGCTAAAGCTTTCAACAGGGAAAGGCGGACACCTACCTACTTGCCAGACTTAAAGTTGGACTGTGTCAGTATGTGCTGGCATGTAGGAATGGACAGTTGTTAAGCTGCCAAACCAAAGGTGATGTTCAGGAAATTGCAGATAACCTGAACAAAGAGATGGAAGTCAAACAGTTGGAAGAACTGAATCGCTACCTTGGAATACAAGTGGAAAGGACTGAGAATGGGAGTTTTCTCCTGAACCAAAGACACAAGATTATGGACCTTGCAAAATCCCTGGGTCTAAAGGATGCCAAAGGACTCAGTACACCTCTTGAACCTGCCTACCTCAGACTTGAAGAAGGGGTGTTGCTAGAGAGCAACCAACAATACAGAGAAGCAGCTGGCAGACTTCTTTATCTGAGCACAGTGACAAGACCTGATGTCTCTGTAGCTGTTGGAATCCTGTGCAGAAAGATTGGAATGCTGTAAAGAGACCGGCTAGACATCTAATAAATACTGCCAACTTGAAATTAAAGATCTCATATTGTGACAGCCCGAGACTGCTTGGATGCATGGATGCCAACTGGGGTGAAGACCAGACTGACTGCAAGTCAACAAGTGGAGACAGACAGATTGACTGGAATCAGCCGAAAGCAACCAGTAGCGGCCAAATCAACAATTGAGGCTGAGTACATATCTGCTGCAAATGCCTGCAGTGAACTTGAATGGATCATATGTCTACTGAAGGACTCTGATGTTGATGAACCTAAACCAAGAACTTTGTTTGAAGGCATACATAGCCCTATCCAAGAGTGAGAACATCAAACAAGAAGCAAGCATATTGTGGGCAGATGCAACAACAAGGACTAACTGAGATCAAGTATTGTCCTTCTGAAGAGATGGCGATTGACATACGAACTGCATGACTGCACAGGAAGCTGAACCTTCATGACTTCAGTACATTAACTTGAAGAAGGGGTGTTGGGATATTTACAAGTTCACTTCCTGAAGTCATGAAAGAATTAACCTGCTTGTGTATGATACTTGTTAGTTAGCTTAGAACCTATGAGATGCTGAGCAGAGGTTCCCACACTAGAAAGGGACGTCTTATTCATAATGAAGTGACCTTTTGCCTGGTCGCTGGTCAATTCGTAGTTGGGTGATGTTACCTGATACCTTGCACATAGGCATTTTGGAAGCTTCTTCCTACTCCCTTTGTTCTAAGATCAGACACCATAAGTCGATGTGAGAAGTAAGATCAGAGAAGAGTATCCATCTTGGAGTAACCAGTGACTAGAAAGAAGTAGCTAGATATATAGACTGTTTATTGTTTTTATCCTGTCATGTAACCCTTCCTAAATTCCTTAGAAAACTTTCTTTTATCTAAACTTTAGTAAACTTTCTTTTCCTTCTTTGGAGGTTTTTAAACAGAGGCTAGATGGCCATCTGACAGCAATGCTGATTCTGTGAACTTGGGCAGATCATGAACAGGGAGGGCAGGAAGGGTTGCCTCAGTGCTTAGTTCTCATGACCCTTTCTTACACGCCCAGGGAAATGCTGATCGCCACTTTGGGGTCAGGAAGCCATTTTTCTACATGCTGGTTTGGCCGGAGATCCTGGAGGTTTTTTGTCATCTTCTGGAGGGGTCACTGGGGGGGTGGAGGGGGGTATCTGTGAATTTCCTGCATTGTGCAGGGGGTTGGACTAGATGACCTTGGAGATCCCTTTCAGCTCTATGATTCTAATCTGCACGTGTGTGCTGTGTGGTTCCCTTCACTCTGCTGAATTATCCTACAGGTTGCCATAAGTCGGCTGCAGCTTGAAGACACTTTCCAGCACCACCACCAGTATTTTTGTTCCAGCCATTGAATCAGGCAGGGTGATCCTTTTCATCATAGGAAGGATCGCCAGGTCCAGGCTGGGAAATACCTGGAGCTTTTGGGGTTGGATCCTGAAGAGGGCAGGGTTTGGGGAAGGGAAGGACTTCAGCGGGGTATCATGCCGTAGAGTCTACCTTCCAAAGCAGCCATTTTCTCCGGGTGAACTCATCTCTGTCGTCTGGAGATCAGCCATAACCTCAGGAGGTCTCCAGTTGCCACCTGGAGTTCGGCAACCCTAATTATATTTGTGGCAACTTGGAGGTTTGGGGAGAGAAGCCTGAGGAGGGTGGGGTTTGGAGAGGGGAGCCAGAGCGCCCAGCTTCCAGGTGAGGAGGAGATGCAGGCTGCATTGGAGACAACAGTGTGCTTGCAAAGGAACAGAGCCCGCAGCGTTCCTAAGTGGCTAGTTGTTACACAGCAAGGTAATTTCCAAAGCTGGTCTTGGTATGGGACTAGAAAAGCAGTATTTGGAAGTAGTGTCACATTTAACATAGGACTTAAAAACAGCCATTGTTTGCCACAAAGAAGCCACTGGGTTGGCTGGGGTGTCTCTTTTCTTGGTGGCAGTAGCAAAGAACAAAGCGAGTACCGTATTTACTGAAACGTAAGACACGGGGGTTCCCCCCCCCAGCATGCCATCAAAGAGCGAGCGGCAGAGAAGTGGGTGTATATCTTTTTTTAAGGGGGCCCTCTTATACTGAGGATCATCAAGTCACTACATAGGGTTGCCAACCTCCAGGTGGCACCTTGACCTCTCCCACTATTACAGTTGCTCTTAAGACAGCCAAGATCCATCCCCCTGGAGAGACCGGCTGCTTTGGAGGGCGGACTCTATGGCTGCCGAGGTCCCCCCCCTTCCCCAGTCCCCCCCCACAAGCTCCACCCCCAAAGTCTCGAGGTATTTCCCAACCTAGAACTGGCAGCCTTATCAATACAGTATATCGTATGGAACTGCATATTTCTTTATAGATGGAAACCTTCTAATAGAAACGCTGAGACTCACTAGATTAAAACAAATGGTACGAGCACTCCGTGACTGGGATCCAGAAAAATGTGCATTTAGATCTATGAAACTAAGCGGACTTGAGAGCTTCTGTTCTGCTCCATCAGCAGCTCCCTTCCTCACTGTCTGCATGTCCAGCCTTTTTTGAAACCCAGGTGGCTTCCAAAAGCAGTTTGTGATGCAGCATCTATGTTAGGGGGAGTCTGCTTTTATGAAGTCCAGAATGCCAGTGGGCATGCCTGCAAAACAGAGAATCCAGACTCTTGGGATTGGGGTATATAGGAGCATTCAAGTCCAAGTCTGCATTGAGGATGTGATACCAGTGCTTTCTAAAATGGTGACAAAGCTCCACCCTTTCCCCAAAATGGCTGCAAAGGGACTTTAATCTCTCTCTCTGTCATTCATAGGCCTTTACCATTCAGGGGCAGTATGCGATCCCTCATCCAGATGTGAGTCCAATGCATGCAAATTACTTCCTCTCTTCTGTTTTCTCTTCTATTTGTTCTGGGTGCCACGGACTTTCCACGTATTTAACTGTCTAAGGAAACATCCAGGGATGCCTCTCCTGAGTGCTGTATCATGTAGCCGAATGCAAGTGTTACTGATAACTTTTATCTTAAGACCTGCTTGGAAAGCCACAGTGGCCCAGATACAAATTCCCTTTTTGTTTTCTTTCTCTTATGCATGTTATGTATTTGAATTTTTAATATATATTATTATGCAGAATGGTAGTTAAAACGCCTTAACAGTAGCCATTTACATGTAATAACTGTAGAAATGTCATTTTAAACCTATTTCTTTTGATAGATTAGAATTAGAATGAATGATTTTTTAAAAAACTTTATATTTTTTGTTTAATTTTAATTAATCCAGTTTTGAAAACGTGTTAAGATGGTTTTTTTTTTCTCTACTCTGAAATAATTCCATTTGATTGGTTAGTTCTAATTTCCCATCCTGCCCCCTGCAGTTGACCAAGCTTCACCAGTTGGCTATGCAGCATCCCCCCTTTACTCCCCTTGGGCAGACCACCCCTGGTTTCCCCGGTACGTACCCATGACTCCCTGGGGATGTCCTTCTTCTTAACGCCTCTCTGTTTCCTATGGTCATTGCGACATTTGGATCACCAAATGTGGTGAATGGCCATCTGCTCCTTTTGTGTTTCATATATTAATCTTTCTTCTTTGTCGTTGTTGTTCCCCCCCCTTGTGGCTCCCTTTGTAAGATTGCCTTTGTCATTACTAAAAAGTGTTGGCTTTGTTCTGGTTTTCTTGTGCTTTGCCCTTTATTTTGCCACCAATTTTACAACTGGGGTTGTTGTGCTGTGTTGTTGTTGTTTTTCCTCCAGGCATCAGACATTACGTTGCACGACAGAGGATGTACCGTGTGCCTGCAGTCGCTGGGTTGTTGAAGTTGTATGTTTTGGGGAAAGTCCCATATCAGTGTAGCCTATCAGAGAACAGTGACATTCAATTACGGGAAACAGTGTTTTATTTTTGTCCTGTCTTGAATTCTTATTGAATTTCTATAACCTTTCATTCACTGGAATGCCTTCTTTCCTCTGAATGAAAAAAACAAATTTTTCAAACTGTAGAAACTTTCCACAGTGAAGGGTTGTTTATATATATATATATACACGAGACATATTTGCAGTGTGCCTTAGCTGGCCACTCAGAGAAGTTTGGGTCAGAGCAATGACACAGCTGGTGATTTCCAGAAGACGAGCTCCCCACACTGGTGCATACTCTGTTTGGCAAGTAATAATATTTTTATCACATACATCAAAATGTTAGTGGGAGACTGAATTGTTTACCGTATGGAGTACGCAGTGCTCAGGAAATCTGCTAGCAGGAGGCTCACAGGCTGTGAAAGAAGACAGATTCTAATTTTAATCAGCACAAGTATTAGTTGTGCCGAAAATCCTTCGATTTTTGAAGTACTTGCGCTCAAAAAATTAAGAAGAGCATAGTATCACTGGCCTCACTATATGGTGTATTTGATAAAAATGTCTCCGAGAAGCATTCCGTTCTCACTTCCTTCTTTTCATTAACATGCTGCTCCTTGGTCTGTTCCTTGTACTGTTGTGGAATGTGTGGATCTGTAATTTTGGATGTTAACACACTAATTGCATTTTTTTCCCCTGTACACCTCCTTTTATCCATCCAAATTTAGTCTAGCATATTGCAACCTAATGGTTATTTTGTACTCTCCCCTTGAAAGCACCCCTCTCCCCAGTGATCCCGCCAAGTAACTAATCCCCTATATAACTTCATAGTTTGCCTAGTTTCCCTCACCCATATTTTTATATTTTATCAGTTTCTACAAGACCTTTTGGCGACCTTAGGTTTCTATTTTTATTTTTCAGTGGGCCAAATTTGAGCCGCGTGTTTACTTTTGATTGCAAATTGTCAGATTTCAGATTTTTAAGGTTAAACGAAAGTGCCCATTCTCTATTTACTTTTCAGTAGCATCACAGACACTCTTCTGTTCTATTGGTGGATTTAAGGTCCTTTTTAAAAAAGTTCCAGTTAGTACCTAGAGCTAATACCTGTGTCTCCAGCTTCCTCTTCTGTTGAGCTAGCTGTTCAGTATTTTTTCTTTGCTCCACTTTTTTGTTTTAGTTTTCTTCTGAATGCTACGTGGCTTTTTCCCCTCATATTTGAAAACGACTGTCCTAACATTTCTTTCTCTTTTGTCCTTCAAATCTAGGTTTGGATGCCAGTACTCCAACCAGTTCCCATGAGCTCACCATTCCAAATGATGTAAGCGCACTTAAAAGTTCTCTTGTTGTGACGTCTCTGCCATTCAAGGAAATGCAAAATCTCGCCTCCACTGAGATATATAGTAATGCCATTAAACTTGATCTAGCAGAGTGGGGGGAGGGGGGAACCAACTCAAAAGTCACTTCAGCTTTGAACTCAGAGCAGTTGTCCTAATCTGCTGATGGGAAATACGTGTACAGAAGCAGGCATCTTTGAAGCCACCTTTGACTGAGTTGGACTCTTGGTCTATCAAGGTGAGCCTTGTCTTCTCTGACTGGCAGCAGCTCTCCAGGTTTCAAACAAAGGTGTTTAACAATCCGTGGTCCTTTTAACTGGAGATATTTCTTTTTTATGTATGGCTTATATACTTGAACACGTGAAGCTACCTTTATATGGAATCAGACCCTGGGTCCATCAAGGTCAGTATCGTCTACTCAGACTGGCAGCTGCTCTCCAGGGTCTCTGGCAGAGGTCTTTCGTATCACCGGTGGCCTGGTCTTTTTGACTGAAGATGCCCGGGATTGAACCTGGGACTTCTTGCATGCCAAGCAGATGCTGTACCACTGAGCCACAACCCCTCCTCCAAATGAAGCTGCCTTATTCTTGGTCCATCAAGGTCCATTCTTGTCTACGCAGACTGGCAGAGGCTCTCCAGGGACTCAGGCAGAGGCCTTTCACGTCACCTACCACCAGGTCCTGTCAATTGGGACCTTATGGATCCCAAGTAGGTGCTCTGCCACTGAACCACATCCCCTTTACTTCATTTATAGACCAGCTTTCTTACTGAGACTCCATGCATATGACACAATTAAAAATGATGCCATACATAACATACAGCCAACAGTGCCATAGAGCTGGATTACAAAATCAGAGGACAACTCGCTAAAATAGTATGGCACAGTCAACAGTGCCACAACCCTGGATGATGAAATCAGAGGAATAGAGCAACAGTTAATGCATACAGTGAGTACAACAGTGAAAGCTATCTAAAATTTCACAGACCTTAACTATGACCCTGTTCCCTTTATAAAAAGCTCCCCCCCGAACAGTTCTATATTATACAGAATGATAAAAATGGGGGGCCCTTCCTGACCTCATCAGGTAGGTTATTCCACTGGGCGGAATCCACAACCAAGAAAGCTTGTGTAGGAGCAGATGTTGAGCTGACCCCTTTGCCGCCTGGTGTTTTCAGGCGGCCTTACTCAAATGAACAAAGCTGTCTCCATGGTACATATCATATCAAGAGCTGTCTCCATGGGACATATCCTGTAGATAAATGGGTTGTGAGCTATGACACGGAAGGATTGAGACAGATTGAGGCTGTGGATTAGTGGTAGAATATCTGCTTGGCATGCAGAAGGTCCCAGGTGCAATCCCCGGCAGCTCCAGTTGAAAGGACCTGATAGCAGATGGATCTGGAAGACCTCAGCCTGAGACCCTGGAGAGCCAGTCTGAGTAGACAAATACTGACCTCAGTGAACCAGTGGTCTGATTCAGCATAAGGCAACTTCATGCATTCAAGGGTTTTGTAGGTGATGACAGGTACCTTCAATTGAAACCAGAAGTGAATCGGTAACCAATGGAGTGGCTGCAAAATGGAAGTAACATGCGTACTCCATGTGACCGCTGACCACTGATCTGTTGGATGCGGGGGGACTGAACCTGGAGTTTTCTGCATGCAGACCAGATGCTTGGCCACAGAGCCACTATAGAAGGTGCTGCATAAAGGGTACCCCCCAGCTGGATCAAGAACCCATGGGCAAACAGGTGCTTTATGGCCAGTTTCCACTTCGCCCTCTGCCCAACTGCTTGGGCTGTGCATGTGAAGTCCCATCAGAAAGTTAGCAGTGGTGCAATTCAGAGATGAAAATCAGGGATCTGGATTTAGTTTCACCTGCTACCTTCTCTCTTTCCCGACCTGTGGATTGGCACGATGCCGCTTTTGCTAACCGGGCTCTGCAAAGCCACCTTGGCAGCTGTACAGTTGGATTGAGACGGTTACATTTGTATATGTACACTAACCTTACCTTCAGTTACAACTTGTAAAGTGCGCGTGTGACAAACCCAAGTTTGCAAATGCAGCTATCGTACAGACGTGCTCAGAAAACCAAGACTGGCTGCGGACTGAGGGAGAACGGTAGACACACTAGTTGGCTAGATAGCCTCCATTCTTTCAAACAGTTTGGAATCAGAACTCCGTGGCCAGTGAAGACTAAAAGTGTCATTCCTGGGAGCATAATGCAAACAGTCTGATAATTCCCACAGGCTAAAAAGGGAACACATGAAACATCACAGAATTCTTGGGGGGGGGGATTCCTGAACTGTCAGGCTTCCAGCACAACGTGCCAAATGCATGTGGTGTCCCTTTTGATGGACAGATATATTGAGTGGAAACAGAAATCTCCCCATGACAACTGTATGATCCAGACCAGGAGCCCTCAGTTTGGTGCCTGGGCGTGCTGTGGCCTCCACACCAACACCTTTCCTGGTATCCGTCAAGTGTTTTTTGAAAGTGGGCAAGGCCTGGTGGGGCTTTTGCCCAGCAAGGCTTCTGGTTGGCCAGTGGAGATCTGATTGGCTGTACGGATCTTTTAAAATGTTGCTTTGGTGCCCTGACCTGGATGGCCCAGGCAAGCCCAATTCCGTCAGATCTCGGGAGCTAAGCAGGGTTGACTCTGGGAAGTACTTGGAGGGGAGACCTCCTTGGAGCACCAGCAGTTGGGAGGCAGGGGCAGGCTTTATTCAGCCACCTCTCTGAATATCCTCCAGGCCCCCAGTAGGGGTCAGTTCACTAGAGGTCCCCATGACTTCCAGGTGCACACGGACGTTGGGGAAAAAATACCCCCCCAAAATGTTGCTTTGGCGGCAGCTGCCACTGCAGCACAAGGATCTTCACTTTGACTGGGGGTAAGCTGTGGCAGCCATTTTGTGATTGGCTGTCCCTCCTGCAAGAGCCATTTTGTGGCTATGCCAGCACGCTGCGTCAGAATTCCAAAAGGCTTGAAAAGGTTTGGGACCCCTGTTCTAGACCAGACTTCGGCCAGCCATCTTGTCCAGTCTTGCTTGAATGACAGCTGCCTTGAGATGAGTCATCTGACTGGTGTGAGATCATTTCTGCCCAATTTGGTCTTTTTGCCCTCAACTCTCTCTCTCTCTCTTCGTTCCACTCTAGTTAATAGGGTGCATTATTGGCAGACAAGGCAGCAAGATAAATGAAATCAGGCAGATGTCAGGAGCTCAGATCAAGATTGCAAATGCCACAGAGGGCTCAGCGGAACGGCAAGTAACAATCACGGGATCGCCTGCAAACATCAGCCTAGCACAGTACCTCATTAATGCAAGGTAGGTTTTGTTTTGTAAGTGCTGCTCTTCTCGAATGCATCTCTTGGGGTGGAAAGTACCTGCCCAGGTTGACTTCTGTGCCATCACAGCCATTCCAACCCATTGTTCTCATGGAAAACAGCAGAGGAACCTGAAGCTGTAAAGCAGAAGCCCCCAGGCCTGCCTGTCTCACCCACAAAGCAAAAGCGATCCTAAGGGGCTTGGAAGACAAATACATGTTGCAGAAGGAAAGGTTTACTGTGCTGGTCCCCTGCTGGGGAGCAAAACAGAGGGGCAAAGCTGATTGGACCTGCTAGCTGGAAATTGCTTCTGCAATATGATTACAAGGAGATATTTGATGACATTAAGAGAGGGAGGGTCTGTTTTCAAAAGAGCCACAGGAAACAAGTGCACCTATGAAGCTGCGTGGATGTACCTGACTCCCAATCCTCGTGTCCTCGTAACTTTGATTTCTGGGGTACATGACAGCGCTTCAGCCTTCATTTCGCTTCTCTTTTTAGCAAAATGCTGCCTTTGATTTCCAGCTAGTGCTCGGGGGGGGGGTGTCATAGAAAGCACGGCGGATATCAGGCTGTCCAGGTGTACTTCTAAATTGTGTCCATCCAACGTTCTAGGTTTCCCCTATGCCCTCTTCCCACATCAAGATGCCCTTCCCACATCAAGATGCCATTGTTAAAACAGAATTGACCACCTTTTTCAATACTGCCTGAGATTGTTGAGCACTGAGATGGGACCAACTCTGCACTCTTGTGCAAGGCCCAGTAGGTGAGCCTTCGGATGTGAGTGCACAGCCTCCCAGGATTCATTGCAAGATGACCTTTTCACTCATTCCTTGCTGTGGACAGAGTGTTGCCTCAGGGCCAGCAGTGCAGAAGGGGACCCTAGACATCTTCTCCGGGTTTGTGTGCAGCAGACTGTTTAGATGGTCAAATATCTTGGGCCAGCTTTGCCCATCCTGTCCATAGAAAACTGTGAGCAACTGACAGACAACAGGCGTGGCCTGAATATGGCAAAGAAAGTATGATCCTCTATGCCAGGAGTCCCCAGCATGGTGCCCTTGGGTGCAATGGCACCCACCAACACCTGACACCTGCCGAGTGTTTTCAGGAAATGGGTGGGGCCAGGCAGGGCTTTTGCCCAGCAAGTCTTCTGATTGGCTATTGGAGATTTGATTGACTGTGTGGGTTTTTTAAAATGTTGCTTTGGCAGCAGCTTCCACCACAGCACAAGGATCTACACTGTGTTACTGAAGTTAAGCTGAGGCAATCATTTTGTGGCTGGCCCACCTCCTGTGGCAGCCATTTTGTGACAGCCATTTTGTTTGCTGCACCCACCACACCATGTCAGAATTCCAGATGTGCCCACAGGCTCAAAAGGATTGGGAACCCCTGCCCTATGGGCTTCGCATTTCTTGAGGGAGGGAAAAAAATATTGGGGTGAAACAGATGTCAGTGTAACCCAGTTTCCAGTTTCAAAGAGGTTAATTGAACAGCTGTAATTTCCCTTCTTGATAGTGAATGTGAATCAGTTCCTTGTTTTTCAAAAGAGCCACAGGAAACAAGTGTGCCTGTGATCAGATAAAAACTTGTTCCCTCCTTTAACCCTTAAGGGTATGTTCATCTCTTGGCATTCAGGGATTCCCCACACATCAAGAGGAGAATAGACCCCTCCACTTTTAGTTGCACAAAATGCATGACTCCGGATCGCTGAAGAAAACACTTTAAGATTCTTCTGGACACGCTAAATGTAGGCAAAGGAATAAAGCACTTTTTAATGGGATTGCAGTTTGCTGCTGACCAAATAAGTTTTACTTTAGTGAACAGGCCTGTCTGTGACTCACTTAGGAAAACACGGGAACCTCTCTCGCAGTTCTATTGCCAAGAAGATTATGATCAAGAATACTACACCATGAAACAAAAGTTGCTTTTTCTGTTTCCCTCACTGAATTTCTAGGCCAAAGGCATCTGTAACCATTGCATTCCCCTCCTCCCCAATTATCTTATGTACCTCTTACTTAATGTTATTTGCATAAAATAGCTTCCATTTGTCAATGAAGACTCTTAAGGTCCCCTGTAAATACATGATGTTCTACAGCTGCACCAATCAAGAAGAGTGTTTCCAATTTAGCAGCTCAGCGCAATGACAGCTTTTTAGGTCATGGAAGTTTTTACAGAGGTGGGGGGGGCGGCATTCTGGATGGATGCGGGGTGCCTAGCACAACCGAGGGGGATCACATGAACTGAGAAAAAGATATGTCACTTCTGGTTTCAGTTGCACTGGGTGAGAAGTGAGAAGGCTTAAAGGCATCGGAGTGGAAATCTGTAGATTCAGTAACTGTGTCATGGGCAGCGGCTACAAAGGTTCTCTCATGGCTGCCACCACTCTGGTCTGGGTCTCCTCGGGAGGGCCCAGAGCACCCAACTTACCCCTACATACAGTCAGTGACCGGATGAGGTGTGAGGACCCAGGCAGAGTAACAAACTACTTTTATTAAAGAGATTTAACAACAACTGTCATTCAAGAACATGTAGGAAAAATGAGCACAGTAAAGGTAGGTAAACCAGCAAAATAAGAAATCCTACCGGGTCTGATTGTGCAGTCCTAATGCCTTCTCTAGGTACCTGGTCTCAGACCGACTTATCCCTTTTGGATGAGGGACCCCTCCTTCTGCAGCCGCCTCACCAGCCCTGCTCCCTGAGAGAGAGAACCTCCTCCCACTCTGGGCAAGGCCTTTTATTCCCTCTTCCCAGGCACCGCCCTCTTTTCCCTCCAAATCCCCTGTTAGCCAATCACAAGGCCCATAGGGGGACCTGGGAAATGAAGGTCCTCTAGTCACTCTAATACAGGCTTCCTTAGAGCCGGTAGGCCGCACTACTATAGGCCTTTCACTGCCAAAGACAGTGTGGTTGAGAGTAACTTGCCCAGGATCGTGACAAACTGGCAGTTCAAAACCTCACACCCTGGGCCCCATTTTTAAAAGGGACCATCCTTGGGATAGAGGACAGGCTCATCAGCAAGCAGGATCAGGACCAGTTTTGTCCACTGCACACGAAGCTGCCTTATACTTTGGGTCCATCAAGGTCAATACTGTCTGTGCAGGCTGGCAGCAGCTCTCCAGGGTCTCAGGTGGAGGCCTCTCACATCACTGACGCTACCAGAGGGACCAGGCTAGCCCAATCGCATCAGGGTTGGCCTCGGTTAGTATCTGAGTGGGAAGACGGGGGTCACTGTGCGTCAGGCAGGCAGTAGTGAATGTCTCTTGCCTTGAGAGCCTTAGGAGGTTGCTGTAAGTTGGCTGCAACTTGACTGCACTTTCCCCCACTGCCAAATCCTTTAACTAGACCTGGAGGTTTTTTGTCATCTTCTGGGCATGGAGCAGGGGTTACTGGGAGTGTGGGGGGGGGAGGTATTTGTGGATTCCCTGCATTGTGCAGGGGGTTGGACTAGATGACCTTGGTGGTCCCTTCCAACTCTATGACTCTAGATCCTTTAACTGGATGTGCTGGGAATTAACCTGGGACCTTCCGCATGCCAAGCAGATGTTCTACTGCTGAGCCACTGGCAAAGAGCTCTTCTACCCCGACCATTCCAGCACAAAGAGCCCTGGGGACTCTGGCAGATCCCCTTCCCCTCTTTTATGTACTGCAAATGTTCCATTTGAAAGAAAAGGTTTTTCAAGGCCTTGAATTCTCGGGCTATGCCTGACTGCAGTCAGCCACGCCGTGTGGCCAGGGGGTGGGTTCTGACCAGTGTTCTCTCTAAGCTGAGTTAGTGTGAGCTAGTTCACAGTTTTTTAGCCTCCGGCTCACACATTTCTGTCTAGGCTCAGGAAGGATGGCTCCAGAGCAGACTAATTTATGCCCTAGCCAAATAGCTTTAATGCCAGTAGCTCACAAAGTAGAATTTCTGCTCACAAGACCCCACAGCTTAGAGGGAGCACTGGTTCTGACCCAGGCTCTGGGATGGGGAGGAAAGTTTTTTTTAAAGGCCAGATGCCCCCACCCCACCCCGAATTCTCCATTCTCTTTGGTCTTTAGATTACACCTAAAACTATAGGGACTATCTGCAGCAGGAAAAATGCATCCATTGTTGATATCTTTCAAGGATTGCACTTGTGTTTTCTTCCCTAGTATAAAGTACTGAGACTGATGCAAAGCGTAGTGATTCAGCTCATACTTTATTTAAGAAGAAGAACAAGAGATGGATTTGTCAGCTCGCAGGCTAGGTTATATTCGCGAGTCACACCACACCCAAACACACACCCACACCCGTGATTGGATATTAACAGTGCACCCTTAGACTCATAGGTCCCTCCTAGGATCCTAGCGTTCCTATAGGTGCACGCTAGGATCCATTCAGGCTATTGTCTATGGTAGCAGAGCTTGGGTTCCTTTGCCCAACCGCGTCTTTGCCGGACCACATGTGCGGGCTTCCCTGAGTACACAACACCCCTCCCCCCTTGGTCCAATTGGCCTGAGCATACATAGCCCTTGAGGTATGCCAGCTTCTTGTGCTCCTGTGTGGAGCGGCGGATGGCTGGAGCCGGAGCAGGGCTTCCGGTTGTCGGTGCTGCGGGCTCTGGGACCGGTGTTGTCGCAGGGGTATTTCCGTCAGGGTAGCCAAGCTGCTGGGCTGTGGGCAGCTTGTCGGTCATGGGTCACTGCCATCTTCCCCGCCAGGGATTGGGCTGGATGCTGGAAGTGGGGGGTCCTCAGCAGCTGGTCCCTCAGGGTAGATGGCAGCCATGGTCAGGGGCAAGACCCGGCAGTGGAGCTGATCTATGTGCCACCTCCAAAGCTTTCTGTCTTCGCTGGCAGCTTCATAGGAGAGAGGATTGGTCACCTGAACCACTTGCGCTGGGACCCATGTGGCCCCCCGGCCTTATTTGCGAGCGTAGACTGGACCTTCTGGAAAAAAAACCCTCAGGGCCTTCTGGTCGACCAGGTGAGCGCTGTGATCTGGAGCCCGGTCAGGGTGGAGGCGGTCCAACCGGGTCATCAGACGGTGACCCATGAGCTGCTCCGCCAGGCTGCAACCTGTGGTGGAGTGCGGTGTGGTGTGCTGGCCGAACAGGAAATCCGCCAGTTTGTAGTCCCAGTCGCCCCCATCCACGCGGCACAGTGCCTCTTTCGTTGTGCAAACCATCCGCTCCACTTGGCCGTTGGTAGCGGGGTGGAAAGGTGCAGAGCAGATATGCCGGATCCCGTAGTACTCTATGAACTCCAGGAACTCGGCCGATGTAAAGGCGGTGCCATTGTCCATTACTAAAGAGTCCGGAATTCCATGGGAACTGAAAATCCGCCACATTGTTTGATGGCGGACCAAGATGAGGTGGAGGAGATGGGTATCACCTCCAACCATTTTGTGTACGCATCCACCAGGATGAAAAAGATCTGTCCCTGGAATGGCTTAGCAAAGTCCAGGTGAAGTCGCGCCCATGGCTTGTGGGACGACTCCCAGGGTCGCACCGGAGCTATCGGGGGCTCCGGCCACAACTTCTGGCACTTCTGGCACCACTTAATGGTGTCTTATATTTGTGTGTCTAGGCCTGGTCACCATACATAACTCCGGGCCAGTGCCTTCATCCTTACTATCCCCGGGTGGTGCTTGTGCAAAGCAGTTAGTACGCGGTTTTGCAGCAGCTGCGGAATCACCACCTGACTCCCCCACAATAACCACCCCTTGTGGGACGACAGCTCATCCCTGCAGCTGGCGAAAGCTGCGAATTCAGGACCCATCTGGCCCGCAAGCCACCCCCTCCCCACCCAGTTGAGGACCTGGGAGAGAATGTGATCCCTGGCAGAATGGCAGTCAACCTCCCCCACCTGGACTGGGTGGTCGGGCAGGTCTTCCAGCAGGGCGATGTGATGGGTGGGGTCAGGGTCGGGTTCAGAGGAGGGCAGCGGCAACCGGCTCAAAGTGTCGGCATGTCCGATTGCCTTACCAGGGTGGTGGACAAGCGCATACTGGTACCCCGCGAGAAACAGCGACCGCCGGAGAACCCAGGGGGACAAGATCTGAGGGGTTTGGCGGTTTGGGGTGAGCAGCCCCAGTAGGGGCTTGTGGTCAGTGGTGATCGTGAATGGCCGGCCATAGAGGAAGTCGTGAAATTTCTTCACGCTGGCAACGCTCGCAAGGGCCTCCTTGTCAATCTGAGAGTAGTTATGCTCCACGGCCGAGAGGGTGCGGGAATAGTCGGTCATGGGAACCTCGTGGCCATCAGCCAGCTGGTGACCCAGGACCACCTCCACCCTGTAGGGAGATGCATCACAGGCCAACACTACAGGCAGGGACTTGTCAAAATGGGTGACCAACAAGTCTTTGACCACCTGGAAAGTGGCATCGTGAGCAGGGCCCCAGACCCAGGGAGCCTATTTGTCCAGAAGCCAGTGCAGTGGCTCTGCGATGGCAGCTTTGTGAGGGAGAAAGGAATGATAGACATTCAAGAGCCCCAGGAAAGCCTGGAGCTCCACCTTCGAGGAGGGAGTGGGGGTTTGCTGATGGCACAGATCTTGTCCTGTATGGGGTATATTCCTTGGGCATCGACCGTAAAGCCCAAGAAGTCCACCCAGGGAACTCCCAGGACACACTTCTCCCTCTTCACCTTTAGCCCCATGGTGTTGAAATGCTCAAGAACAGTCTGGAGCCGTGCTGCAAAGGTCTCGGAGTCCAGAGCCACTATCAGAACATCGTCAAAGAATGGCTGAACTCCTGGGATCTCTTTAAGCAGACAATCCATAAGGTTCTGGAAATCCCCGGCACCACACTCACCCCAAATTGCAGGCGCTGGACCCAGAATTGTGTGTTACAGTAGTCTGTGCCTCGGCTGAGGCGTCCTCAACCAGCAGCTGCTGGTAGGCTTGAGCCAGGTCCAACTTGCCGAAAACCCGTGCCCCTGCCAAGGAGGCCAGGACTTGACTGACCACCAGTACCGGGCACACGTGGTCTTGAAGTGCCCTATTAATGGTGCACTTATAGTCAGCGCAAATGCATATGTCCCCATTCAATTTAAGCAGAGTGACAATGGGGGTTCCCCAGCGGGCATGTGGCACCGGTTCCAACACCCCCTGCTCAACCAGACGAGGCCTGTGGTACCAACAAGTTTGTGGCACAGTTTGGCATCATGGATGCCCCAAACAAATTGGGTCAGCAGATTGTCCTTGACCTTCTCGAACTCGCAGTCCACTGTGAGCTGGCGGAATTAGGCCATGAACGCCGAGGCCGTTTCGCTGGGCATCTGAAGGCACACCTGGAAGTCCATGCGGTTGGCCACCATGGTGGGCTTTGGTGCGTAGTATTTGGTGAGGACTGCAATGATTTCCTCATAGGTGTTCTCCTTGATCTTCTTTGGCGCCAGGGGGCTCTTTGCTAGGCGGATGGTGGCCAGTCCACACGTGCTGAGGAGTAGGTCCCGTTTCTTGCCTGTGTCGGTTACATCATTGTAGGAGATGAAGCTCTTGAGCTGGTCTACCCACGATTCCCAGAACTTGGGGTGAGTGGGGTCGAAGACCATGAGGGTTCCTGGAGCGATGGCCATGACTCTGTGGCGTGACGGTGAGCGATGTCCCGTGGATCGGGGCGCGGTGTGGTGCTGCTCGGGAGCGGTGCGGGGCACGTTGTCCGTTGCTGGGTTGGTGCTCGATGCCTGGTCGGAGTCAGGCTCGCTCATTCGGACCCCATCCTCGTCGCCAGTATAAAGTACTGAGACTGATGCAAAGCGTAGTGATTCAGCTCATACTTTATTTAAGAAGAAGAACAAGAGATGGATTTGCCGGCTCGCAGGCCAGCTTATATTCGCAACCCACACCACACCCAAACACACACCCACACCCGTGATTGGATATTTACAGTGCACCCTTAGACCCATAGGTCCCTCCTAGGATCCTGGCGTTCCTATAGGTGTGCACTAGGATCCGTTTGGGCTATTGTCTCTGGCAGCGAAGCTCGGGTTCCTTTGCCTGACCACGTGTGCGGGCTTCCCTGAGTACACAACACCTAGGTTTTCCCATCTCCACCTAGGTCGCATCTCCTCCTCTGGAATATATAGTCAATCTTACCCTGCCTGTAGACCTACCCTAGCTTCATGGTGAGCATTTTCCAACCAGGGCCAGCCAGTGCTGTGATGCAAGGGGGCACATAACGATGGCAGGACAGAGTATAATTGGTGCTATATGTTCTAGAGGTGTGTGGGAGCTCAATGCAAGTCTGCCCTTTTGGGCGGTAGTGCTGTGTTCCTTGTATTACAGAGTTCCACCCCAGCTCAGGGCTGTTTTGAATGGAATCTGGACTCTTAAAACTGCCTTTTCTTAATGACTGCCAATCTAACTTGTATTCCAAACCTTCTGGCTGAAATTTTGACCTAATTTAACTTACGAGGTTAGCCCCCCAGCCCCTGCTGGCCCGTGTCTAACCCAAGTAATTGTTTCCGGTTTTCAACATATAGCATTCACATTTTCTTTGCACAGAGACTGTAAAATATCATTGTGTTTCCAGTGCTTTCTTTGTAGTTGGTTAATGTCCACGTGGGTGTGGGAGAGGGAAGTTACAGCTGAGTTTTTTGCAAATGATCCCAGGCGAAGAGTTTTTAGGGCAAATGTGTGTTTTCTGTTAACTCTTCCCTATCCTCTTGCAGCCTATTTATTACCCTGTATTGAACGGCTGCCGGAAGCCAGAGGGAAGGGGTAGGCTATAATCCTAAAGGCACTTTGCCCCACTGAATGACACAAGACTTACTTCTGGGCAGATCTGCTTAGGATTCTTCCCGCAGTGCTCTGAGGGACTGCCACTTTCCCACACCAATCCCAACTCTTGGAAGGTCAGAATGTGGACTTGCCTGAATGTCCTGTGTCTGTCTTTGGGTTATGCCCTCCTGATGCTTGTTCTGACTTGCAGAATATTTAACGCAGGTGAGTAGTGATGCCCCAGGAATCTCCTGAGATAATTGAAAGGGCCACATACTTGTTTATGTGTTGGCTGCTATAGAGTAACATGGAGACTCTTCTGGAATCCTTCACTGCCAGGTTCTCAGTCATGGCAGACAAACTGTATTGTTATATTGGACTGGAATGATTCCAAAGCAGCAAATGATGGATTTGTCATAGTGTCAGTTCCACACAAACACAAATAGTTCAGGCTAGTTCCCAAATAAACATGCAAAGTCGCAGCTACGTTTGTGGAGGCCATGCAAAAAATATTACAGTAATTCCCACATAGTGATCTGGCTACTCAGGTTTAACTAACAAGGTCATTATCCAAAATACTAGAACTTGAGGGCCAACAATGACGCCGATGGGCAGTAGGTTCAGGACGGAGAAGAGGCAATACTACTTTACACAGAGAGTGATTAAAATGTGGAAATCGCTGCCTGAGGATGTAGTGATGGCCGCAGGAATAAACAGCTTTAAAAGGGGAAGATTCATGGAGGATAAGTAAGAATGGCTACTAGCCATGGTGACTGAGGAGAATCTCCACATTCAGAGGCACTGATCTTCTGAATCCCAGAGCCAGGAGGCAACATCCCAGGAAGGCCTCAGCCTCTTTGCCCTGTTGCTAGCCCTCCAGAGGAACAGGTCAGCCACTGTGTCAGACAGGACATTGTATTAGGTGGACCACTGGTCCGATTCAGCAGGGCTCTTATGTTCTTATGGGGGGACAAAATGCCTCTTTGTTAACTGTTTTCTCAGAGAATAATTTGAGATTCAAGCTTCAGTTCTCAGGTGGTCAGTTCCAGGATCAGCCCATTGAAATCTGATACGTGGGTTGAAGATGGTGGTCTTTAAAATTAATCCTTCAGTAATAATAATTATAATTATTGTACGACAGTGGTGTAATATAGCCAGGAGATCCGAAGATTATCTGGCAGCCTGAAACTCTAGCTCTTTTTGTGACAAGCTAGGTTTATTTTTTGGGTTGAGAGAACTGTGACTGACCCACGGTCACCCAGCTGGCTTCATGTGGAGGAGTGGGGAATCAAACTCGGTTCTCCACTGCTCTTAACCACTACACCAACTGGTGTACAGCTCATTGAAAGCAATGGTATGTCTGTAGCCTCCTGTTTCACAGGAAGATTTGCTTTCTGTTACAAATGTAATTGAGTAAATATGAGTGTCTCTTACTCCCTGGCCAAACGTCCACCTAAACTTCACCAGCACCCACTTTCTTGTATGAGAAGAAAGAATCAGCACCTTTCAGACAGTTCCCGCTGAGGATCAGGTGGTCACGGAATCCCTTTTGGGGGATATTTTTCCTTTGTGTGTGTCTGTGTATACGTATGTCTGTGCCTGGAAGTCATGGGGATCTCTGGCAATTCCTACTGGAGCATGGAGGATGTTCAGAGAAGTGGCTGGCTTAATAGCCTGTCTCTGCCTCCCAGCCCTGGTATTCTGTGGAGGTTGCCCATCCAAATATATGCCGGGGTTGGCCCTGCTTAGCTTCTGAGATCTGACGAGATCGGGCTTGCCTGGGCTATCCAGGTCAGGACATGGAATCCCTTTATGATGCATACACACATGGAGAGACCATCAGAGCTGATGCTTTCCATGGCTTTTCTGCAGAGGCTGTGGCTCATGGAGTCTTCCTCTGGAAAGTTGACTGGTCTGTGTGGTGTCTCACTGAGACACTGTCTCCAGAATGTTCTCTTCTAATGTGCCAAATGTGCTGCCAACAGCAGTCCCATAGGATGACTCAGGAATTCATCAGCCTAGCTTAGCTTGGGACACCAAGCACAAATCAGAAGCCATGGAAGAGTGCACTGGCCATCAGCATAGATGGCTTTAAATGGGGATTAGACAGACTAATCTTTGTGGTTTCTGTGCAATCCCACACTGGGACTGTGTGTGTGCAGGCCAGCCATGGGATAAATTTCCAAAGCTTTCTAGTAGACTAAGAGTGCCCCTCCTTCCTCTGGTGCTTTCCCGCCAAAATGATCACATGACTAGCAGGGGCGCTACTCCCTCAGTTCTCTTTTTGCCACCTCAGCGAAAGGATCACTACTGTTCTCTGTGTTTTCCTCACCTCATTCTTGAGGCTGATGAGACTTGTTTCTCTCATAGGTTTTCTTTTTGTCATTGATACTCAGTCTACGGAAGAATAAACTACATTTAAAGAATAAATGGTTCTGGATTTCCAATGTGTCATTATGGCTCAAAAGGGGCCTCCTCAGGATCAGACCAACTGTAGCTTTAGAATGGTGCTGTCAAATGGCCATTCTTTGTTCCTTAGCTGCCATGGGGTTCACACAACAGAACTGCCTGCTCTTGTTGTCACTGATTTCCCCTGAAGGCATGATTGGATAGAGCTGGACTCAGAAGAGCTCTTTTTCAAAGGTTTTGGCTGTATGCCAGCCTGAATAAAGGCACATTCCTCCTCCATGGTGAGGTGTGGTGTGACAGACTCACTGGCTCTTTTCAAAGGCTTTGGCTGTGTAGCAGCCTGAATAAAGGCACATCCCCCTCCATGGTGGGGTGTGGTACAACAGAGCCTCAGATTCATTGGCTCTGTTCAAAGGCTTTGGCTGTGCACCAGCTGAATAAAGGCACATTCCCCCTCTTTGGCTTTGTCTGCTCTGACGGGAGAAACCTGGAGGTGTTGCCTGACAGAACCTCTGATTCATAAGGGTTCTTTTTCAAGGCTTTGGCTCCGGCCTGTCTGCCTGAAGGAATCCCTTCCCCTCCCTTCTCTCAGTTTAGAGGGAAGAAGCTTGGAGGTGTGGGCCTAGCAGAGGCCTCCTGACTGAAGGAAAACTTTTCCCGCTTTGCCTTCAGTCAGATCTGACCAGAAGCCTGGAAGTGTGGCCTGATGGGAGCCAGTTTTAAAGGCCCAGCTGAAGAAACTTTTTCCTGGCTGCCCTCAGTTTCAAGGTGAAATCCTTGGGGGCCTGAGTGAACAGAACCTTACAATTCTCAGTGGCTCTTTGTGAAAGCTGTTATGGGTCAGGAGGGTATTGTGCCCTTTAGCTGGGGTTGTTTGGACCTCTTCAGCCCCTGATGATTTGGAGAATTGGGGAAGTGGTTAGTGTTTCCTGTTCTTGTTAGTAGTGTTGGGAGACAACAGACTGGGTATGTTTAGCCTGGAAAAGAGACGACTGAGAGGTGATATGATAACCATCTTCAAGTACTTGAAGGGCTGTCATATAGAGGATGGTGTGGGGTTGTTTTCTGTTGCCCCAGAAGGTCGGACCAGAACCATCGGTTTGAAATTAAATCAGAAGAGTTTTCAGCTAAACATTAAGCACTTCCTGACAGAGTGGTTCCTCAGTGGAACAGGCTTCCTTGGGAGGTGGTGGGCTCTCCTTCTTTGGAGGTTTTCAAACAGAGGTTAGATGGCCATCTGACAGCAGTGCAGATCATGAGAGGGAGGGCAGGAAGGTTGCCTCAGTGCTTAGTTCTTGTGGCCCTTTCTTACATGGCCAGGGAAATGCTGATCACCACTTTGGGGTCAGGAAACAATTTTTCTACAGTCTGGTTTGGCCAAGGATCCTGGAGGTTTTTTGTCATGTTCTGGCTGGCACTGTGGGTGTGGAGGGGGAGGTATTTGAATTTCCCGCCTTGTGCAGGGGGTTGGACTAGATGATCCTGGAGTTTCCTTCCAACTGTATGATTCTATACTTATGCTTAAGGCAGGCTTTATTTTACCCCTCATTTTATTGGAACTATCTTGGTTCCTGTTGGGGAGAGAAACTGGCTTCTCAAGTGCACCAAGAGCAAGAGAGTTGTTTCAAAACATCTCTTAGGTCCCGTTCACATGCAGAAGTAGCCATGCAATATGCACAAATGACAGGCAGATTTTCCAGGCGCGATCACATGAGAACATCTGGCAAGCGACCCACACCTGTTGCCAACCCATTTTGCTCCACCGAAGATGCGGAGTAAAAAAATACTGGGGAAAGGGCGGTAGAAAACGGGTTTGCGATGGGCTGCAGATGGACTACAGATTGCTTCGGCGCACTCCCATTGTGTCACTGATCCCTCATTGGAGTGCATCCGGAAACACGTGGCGGAGAAAAAAACCCAATTCACCTGCCGCTGCATCTGATCACACTGTGGCAGGTCAAATTGATATGGCGCAAAAAGCTTCACTCCCCCCCGGATTATCTCGCTCATGTGACCGCTGCCTTATTTAACTTCAAACCCAAATGTAAAACCCTTTAAAACATATAATAATCTGGTATACAGCATACAAAATCAATCAAATATCTAATTAGATTGCACTGTAATTTTATAAAGGTTGCCTGCCAAGACCTATAATGCGGGGTAGTTGGCATACAACAACAAAGAAGACTGAATTCAGACATTAAGTACCTTTTCCCATCTGTAGAAGCTAATGTAAGTCAAGCCTGTTGCTAAGCATCTGACCTATACCTGAGATACACAACAAAGCTCAGCCATTGCTTTTTATCTTCTGGGGTCAGGAAAGTCAAGGAAAGTCAGGGAAAGTCAGGGTGACTCAGAGAGTCAAGGAAACTAGTTACAGATATCCTATCTATTTAGAATTTGATAGTGTATGAACATTCTAAAAGGCAAAAGTCCTGTAAGGCAAAGGTCATGAACAGGGTACATGTACCAAAAGACCACAGCGTCAACAGAGTCCTGAAGTCTCCTGGGAAACAGAACCAAAGATTCAACTATGCTTTGCTATAGAAATTAAAGTAACGTTGGTTTAACAGAGGACTGAGGCTCAATCCAGGTCCTAATTCTGTGACAGTTCCAGGGTCAGAACCAATTCTCTGTTGATCTCAGCTCCAAGCCCTCTTGCTAATGCCTAATTCTAAAGGCTGACACCGTGACACAGCAGCCTCAGTCCACCACCTTGCTGCAGTTTCTCAGCACTAAGGGGCTTTTCTACAAAGGTGTTGTTTCAAGCACAGGCAAGGTTTACTGTTGCCATCTTCATGGGGAACTCAGAAGTGAACAGCAAGCAATATTTTTGGAGGCAAGCCTAAGTAGTTTGCCTCTGCTCTCAGTTCCCTGGTAGCCTTCGGAACCATCAATGGTTTGGGGGTCTCCTTAGCTCCCAATGTTTTCATTAACAATAATAACCCAGCGTGAGTCTCTCTTATGTGACAGTGTTCACAGCAAAAGCCAGTGCGGTATAGTGGTTGGCGTGCTGGAGTGTTGGGCTGGATCTGGGAGACCCAGGTTCAGATGCCATTTTGTCTGCAAACTTGCTGACCTTGGCCATCACGGTCTCTCAGCCTGAACTGCCTTTGAGGATGGAATGAAATAATATAAAACTTTGAGTTCTTGTTAGGGATTAAGATAAACGCCATACCAGTCTTATCTAAAGGACATAGTATGTTTTTTCTACTCAAAACAGCTGCCCTGTAAGGCAAAGTCTCTGATGTGCAAACTGTAATTACTAGCTGATGTTACAGCCTCTACTACAATCCCTTAGCAAATATATGCTTGATTCCATTGCTCTTGATGGCCTACAGGTTAAATAGCACTTCATCTCTAATTTAACCATTGCAGGGTATGAGTGCTGTAAACTTAACCTCGACAGGAAGTGGATATTCTGTACTGCACTCCCCCTTTAAGTTGTGAATCCACAGGTCAATATGGTCTTTTTACTACCCCCCTTGAAGGGAGCTTGACACTCTGTATCTCACAGTCTATACTGGTGGATGTACATGACAAATCTGTTCCTTTAATTTGGATCAGTCTTTTTACACTGCCCTAGTCCATGTTCGGAGCTGCGGTGGCTCAAGTGGTTAAGATGCTGAACTGCAGGCTGTGGAAGGTCAGTAGTTCAGCAGTTCGAGACCCGAGAGTGCCGCATGACGGAGTGAGCTCCCGTCTCTAGTTCCAGCTCCTGCCAACCTAGCAGTTCGAAAGCAAGAAATTGCAAGTAGATAAATAGGTACCACTTCAGTGGGAAGGTAACAGCGTTCCATGCACCTTGGTGTTTAGTCATGCCGGCCACATGACCATGGAAACGTCTTCGGACAGTGCTGGCTCTTCGGCTTGGAAACGGAGATGAGCACCGCAACCCTAGAGTCGGATTCGACTGGCTTTTGAGCAAGGGAATCTTTACCTTTTTTAGTCCATGCTAGGAAGTAGTGTTGGGGGGGGGAGCTTCACACAGAGAGGCTATAAATTCTGCAGCTCAGTTGGACAGCACTCTGTGAAAAGTTACAGGCGTCCTGTCAGATCCTTAAGTCACTTCTTTTTCCCCCTTCTTCACATAACATGATGTCTCAGGTTGGTGCACACGTTTTTTCCATGTGCAAGATGCCAGGTTCCATCCTTGATATCTCCTACTGGAAAAGTATCTGGTAATAAGAAATCCTTTAAATTCTTTCATCTTTTTTCTAGGGTGATTTACGCTACAAGAGAAAAACAAGCAAGCAAAAAAATATTTTCCCCTTCTGGCCTGCTGTCTTGTCCACCTGGCTTCCTGCAATTCTTTTCACACCTATGCCACTTGGTAGGCTCAGATCCAAGATCTTCCTTACCTCTCCTCTAAGGGGGGAGGCTGCTTGTCTCCCCATTACTTAGATTATTCAGTTCAGTACTACCCCTGGGACGGAAAAAAGGGTGCAATTTCAAATTATTCTTATGTGTTAAGGTGCACACCTGAAGAGGTTTATGATCAGGCCCAGATCATGTGGAGAGCCAGTTTGGTGTAGTGGTTAAGAATGGTGGGATCTAATCTGGGAGAACCGGGTTTGATTTCCCACTCCTCCCCATGCAGCCAGCTGGGTGAGCTTGGGTCAGTCACAGTTCTCTCAGAGCTGTGCTGTCAAGAGCAGTTCTCTCAGAGCTCTCTCAGCCCCACCTCCCTCACAGGGTGTCTGTTGTGGGGAGAGGAAGGGAAGGAGGTTGTAAGCCACGCTTAGACTCTGAGCAAAGGGTGGGGTGTAAATCCAACTCTTCTTCTAGTCTAAACTTTTGCTTGGCTGTCTTGTTCATTGACCTCCCTACCGTGCCTGCAGACAGGCCCTCTGGCACTGCGGATGGAAGTTCCCAGCGGTAGAACTCCAACATTCCCCTTCTTTTGGGATTATGCCTTGGCTGTTGTACGAAGTGCACAGCGATTAGGGTGGCCCACGTGAGGCTACTGTATTGCTTTTCCCTGCTCTTTTGATGGGTGGCTGTTGAACCCGTCGAAGTTTCCCTTTGCCTTTCTTAGTCTTTAGTCAGCCCTTATTTTACTAAGATTGTCAGCTCTTTTTAGCTTCCACTGCTGGATTTTCTGACACTTTTATATATCCATATGTGACACCATAACATAATTTGTATTTTTGGTGTATATTTTACCTTTCAGGAGATGCCCAGACTTCTTTTTCTTTCCTTCTGAGACATACCCAACATGGACCATTCTTGTGGTCTCAGCACTGCATTTTTCTCATTGCCCTTCTTTCCACTCTGAGCCTCTGGAAGTCAGTGCCCTCTCAGGTGCCTCCTTCCCTGGCGTGTGGAGGCCTTGCTGTGGGCGTGTGCTGCCCGGGGGCTTCTGGTGTTTGGCAGAGTCATTTTGTCGTATCACTACTTTCACTTGGAGCACCAGACATACGTTCCTTTTGTCTTTTGTCTCCACTTAGTCATGGAATGCCCTGTAACGATGTTTTCACTGGCTACTGGAGACTCGCTCTTGGATGCCCTGGTTGGAGGTCTGGGCTGTTTCCCCTTGCCCCACAGTGGGACATTCCAGGCCCTGGCCTTTGTGCTTCTTTCCTGACAGGGGCGCTGGTCATGGGGGAATGCCCTTCTGATCCCTCAGCCAATCTGTTTTTATGTTTCCCCCCTCTGGCTATATATTGCTGCGAAGATTGTTCTGCAAGCTGCACAAGGTTCATTTATAGCACATCCTGTCCATCCTTTCTTTGGCCACATCACACCTGTTTCCACTGCCTTCATTATTATGGTGCAGATCTGCTTATTCCCATTCCTGATGACAACTTGGTATACTTTGATCAGCTCCTTTCCTGCATTGTAGCAGTCGCCTCCCACTTTCCTGAGTGGCTGGCACCACTCCTGCACTACCAGATCTTGCACCTCAAAGTGGGAAAGAGTCTCCCCTGGAGCTGTAACAGGAGGGAATTTCACATTACCGAGATTCTGCCGGATTGAAGCCGTTTCTGATTCGTCTTGAAGTAAACTGGTACAGGGCTGCCATTTCACACATGGCTTTCCCTGACCGGAAAAGAGCTGAATCAGAAGCGGTTTGGCAATTCAGACTGCATCGCTTTGTTTTCCCGCCGTTTCCCGCCATGCCTTTTTTAAAAAAAATGTTCGCTTTAGAGCGCTATAGCACTATAGTGCTATAAAAAGCACTGCAGGCATTCCAATGGGGTCACTATGATGCTATTGCGCTATAGCGTTATAGCGCTCTAAAGCAAATGTTCAAAAAAAAAAAAGCCGGAGATCGCCCACGCGGGTGAAAAAAGGTGGGAAAAAAGCGTATCAGATCCGGGAGAAGAAACTGACGACTACTTGGAAGCGGTTGGCAGGTAAAACGTTTCAGCTCCATTTCCTGAACGGGACAGAAGCGATTCTGTGTGAAATTACAAATATATTCCGGTAGGGAACCGGTTCTAAAATGGTTCTGTCTGAAATGCCAGACCAGAAACCGTTTGGGAACTGTTCCTCTTCCGGATTATATCATCTGTCTGAAATTCCCCAGGGTTTGGACCCTGCTTCTCCCGCTGTTGATTACCTTTTGGCCACCGGTTGGGATACCAGCTCTAACCTTTCCTCTTCCTTACTGGATTTTTAAAGATGCTACAGAGCAGAGGTATAACCTCTTGTTTTATTTTTGCACTTCCATGGTGCCTCATTCAGAATAGGGATTTTTAGTCTGCAGCACTTCCAACAGCGGAATGAGGACACGGGGGGCTCTAACGAGTGAGCTCTCCATTCATGAAGTTGCACAAGGTGATGCCCTGGCCAGGAACCCCTACCAGGGGTTGTCTCTCCATCCTCATGTCACACATAGTCAGTGTCCTCACACAACCCATCCTTGTGGGTCGGTAGAGGCTATCCCATTCTGTCTTGAGTGCATGGCTGTCCAATGCCACTTTACGTATCATGGCTCTCTTGAAAAGAGTACTGTTTTTCTTTACCACATTCCTGCATGCATTTCAGTTGAGACACTTGTAGAGCACTCGGTGCTCCACTGTAAGACAGTTCTGGGTGAAGGTCAGTATGTGATGCCAAACAATGAATGAATGGTCTCTTCATTTGAGATTCACACCCACCTCCTTCACTCAGTGAGCTTGCTAGTCTCCCCATGTGGGACTCCCCATGTGGGACTGCACAGAAGCCACGGAGATGAAAACAGGATTGCACTTACCTGTAACAGTTGTTTATTGAGTCGTCTTCTGTGCAGGCACACATCCCTCCCTCCTGCCCCGCCCTGAACTCTCTGGAACCTTAGTTTCTTGGGGTCTCTGGCAGTGGCATGGAGAGAACTGAGGGAGTAGTGCCCCTCCTCCTAGTCATGTGATCGTTTTGGAGGGAAAGCGCCAGAGGGAGGAGGGGACGCTCCTAATCTACTAGAAAGCTTTGGAAATCTTTTCCGTGGCTGGCCTGTGCACACGCTAGGGGTGCCATTCCCCCAATGGGGGTGGGGCTTCCCCCAATTTCAGGGGCCCCAATTCACTGCCAGTCAGCTGGCCAGCAGGGGAGTCCCACCCCTGAAGAGCCCTGTCCCACCTGACATGCCTGGCGTGGTGATGTCATCACACTGGGCATGTCATGCAGGGATGCTCTAGCATTTGGGCAAAAGCTCTATGGTGACCACAGTGCTTTTAACCTAAATGCTAGAGTGTCCTGACTGACTGGACACCGTCCACCAGTAGCAAGGTAAGACCTGGCAACCCTAGCACACACAGTCCCAATGTGTGCCTGCGCAGAAGACTACTCGGTGAACAACAGTTGCAGGTAAGTGCAGCCCCATTTTCATGGAGGACAGGGCTATCAGTGGCTACTAGCCATGGTGACTAAAGGGAGACTCTGTGTTTAGAAGCAGTCAACCTCTCAATACCAGTCCCCAGGAGGCACCATCAGGGGAGGGCCTCAGCCTCAAAGCCCTGTTGTTGGACCTCCAGAGGAACTGGTTGGCCACCATGTAAGACAGGATGCTGGAATAGATGGACCACTGGTCTGTTCCAGCAAGGTTCTTCTAATGTTCTTACGTGACAAATGTGCTTCCAGCAGCAGTCTCATAGGATGACCCCGGAATTCATCAGCCTAGCTTAGCTTGAGACACCGAGTGCAAATCAGAAACCATGGGGGGAGCACACTGGCAATAGGCATAGATGGCTTTAAAAGGGTATTAGATAGATTCATGGAGGGACGGGGTCTATGAGTGATTACTAGCCCTAATGACTAGCCCTAGTGCCTCCATGTTCAGAGGCAGT